>JAIPRL010002454.1:49573-59690 GCA_025469235.1 Pemphigus obesinymphae | reverse complement strand
TGTAAAAAAATGGTTACTAAGTAACAGTTACATTATATATAAAAAAAAAAAAAAAAAAAAAAAAAATGTTTTATTCAGATAATCGCTACACATACATTTATTTTATCATTGTATATATCATTATATTATATTATGTTAAGTCTTGTCTATCGTCACAAGGTTTACCTTAGTGATAGGCGAAGCAGTAAAAATCAAAAAAAAATTAAAATTGTTATGTAAACTTTTGTTACTGCTAAAAATAAAAAAAATTTAAAATAAAATTAAAATTGTATCAAACTTTTATTTTTTATTAAAAAACTTAATACTTTCCTTACTTTTTATCTACTGAATTACAAAACCTTCAATTTATTATGCCATGTTGGACATGGTCTACATTGAACGATGATTTGTTTTTTAAGTATTATTTAAATTATATTGTATTCATTTTAATTATAACTAATACAAAATATAATAATAGCAAAAAAAAAATGATTTTTAATTTTAATAAGACAAGGCCGGAGGAAATGAATCTATCATCCATATAGGCCTCCATATTTAAACTTCATTAGAAATGGTTTGCAAATATATAATTTTCCAAAATGTATTTTTCAGATTTTAACATTCTAGAAATTTACATCTTAGATTTTCATGTGTAGGTACTCATTATTTTATAGTGGTATAGTCTATTCAGAATAAGAACAGTACTGAGCGGTGACAAGTTTTCATCGATGGTAGTCTGATGACCACCAAGTTGACCGGAGCACTGACCACAATGTATAAAACAATATGCCACATTGCACCAGTCATATAGTTGACACAATTGATTTTAAATTATTAATACTCGTCAATTGTTAATATTAGAATAATACGGCACTCTCGTTGACGATGGTGTGTGAGGCCAAAGCTTGGAATGAAGCCACGCATCACAAGTTGGCCACTCGGTATTATTCTTATTCTGAATATACTATAGATATTTAGTAAAATTTAGTATTTTTGACCAGTTAAAACCTTAATTTCTCCAGTTATGTAACTTGATATATATTATTTAAGCAGTGTATTATACTTCTGAAGGTTTCCAATGAATAAAGGTTACTTTTCCAGGCAATGGAAACATCCCAATTGCATTCAACTTAATAGGTCCATTATCAATTTTATAGACAAATATAGAACAATCATCACTTCCACATACAAGAATTTTCGCACTGTGATTTACAGTTAAATGATTAATACTACTAGTATGAGGTTTGGAGATCTAAAAAAATTTCAGTTCCATCATAAAATAGTAATTTTAATGATCAATAATTTACTTGTATTTCAATGAGATTGACTACTTTTTCTTCAACAATTTCTTTTAAAGGTACAGTGACCATTTTCAAAATTCCCGTTTGGAATCCAATTACAAAAATATTTCCTGAATTAGCTATCTACACAAATTAATAATAATGTATTTACGATTTAAAATAGTCATTAACAAATGTTAAAATGTATACCTTTAGTGGTAACCAAATCAACGAAGTGATAGGTACATTAAAGTTATGCATGAATACTAATTTTTTATGCATGACATCATACATATGGAACCAACCATCCAATGATGTAGTTGCAATAAAATAACCAATGGGTGAAGTTTGTAAAGAAGTCACTACATCCCCATGGAATTTGGCTAATCGTTTCAGTGGTTTTGCATTTGCAGCTACTTCAATATCAGCAAGCCAAATTCCTCCATTGCCATCCTAGACAAACACATGAGAACTATAACTTGTGAATGGGGTTAATGTGTTGTTAGTAGTAAATTAGTTTACTTGAATAAAATAATCGTATGAATTAGGGTCGTCGTTGATTTTACACATTCCCATAATTTTAGCAACACCAATAGAATCCTGAATTTTAATAGTAAATGATGGTTCCATTTCTAGTACTTTATCTTTTTCAGGAGGGTCTGCTATGTCCACTGTATGGTAGTACCAAAATTTGATTGTACCATCCATACTTATACTTGTTAACTCCATTTTGTCTTCAGAATATAAAAACATGATAATTGGGGCTAAATGACACGGCTTTCTTCCCTTCCTCATAACCTCAATATCTATAAGTTCTTCGTCCCACACTAAAATATTACCCCAATCACAGCCAGATATAACCTAAACAATGTGCTATAATATAAAAATCCGATGACCATTATCATAACAACAATTTAAACCAGGTTTTACTTTTTCATCTGGCATTGAAAAAATTCCAATGACATTCGAAATTTCTGTTTCCCCAAAACATCCAAGCCGACCTTGAAGTTTTAATCCAGTAAAAGTATTTGCCATTTTCCAAAATTTTATGTGTCCTGAGCCGGCAGTAACTAAATGATCAAATATGAATGTTGAAAACCTACAAATATGTACATCCTGTGTGTGAGACTTCGTCCTTAAAATTATTTGTGAATTTTTCCAATCCCAAATTGTCAGAGTATTATCTGGTTCTCCTCCTTGTGAACACAAATAGTTACCATTTTGACTGGAAAATAAAGAAATACATTTATTATTTTGTAATACAAATAAGTTTTTAATATATGAGAATATTTAAATTTTATTTACTTATAAGTCAAATATTTATTTTGTCTTTCAGCACTTCCTTTCAGAATACTAATGATATGAAATGTTGGCCATTTATATACAAATATCAAAGGGCTACTACCATTTTCTCCAACTGCTAGGTGACTGAAAACTGGATTTTTCTATTTTAAAAATATATTATAGATATTATATTATCATAAGAAAACTAAAACTATTCAAATAAACATACAGCTATATGTCCTATTCCTCCATTTCCAGAACATTTTCTGAAAGTTAAAGTGCTGTTGTTGATGTCAAACATATTAATATAACTACCCGCCGCATACACTACTGTATGGTCATCTGCAGCACATATATTGAACATTTTGGAACAGCAATCATAACCGAAAGAATGACTTATATAATTTAAGAAGTTATTTTAATAACAATAGTATGTATCACATAATTGAAAAAATAACACTTCTTAATAACTACCCAATTTTGATTTTTTTTTTTATAATTAATTATATTTTACTTTGAACTATTTTGGTTGTACAATGTTTTTCACTCCAAAGTATCAGTCTATACTAATTAAAAAGACAAATGTTAGATTTTGTTTCACTATGTTACTCGATAAGCACTTGTCTGCTGTATTCGATTTTGTATACAAATCAACTTATTAGATATTTATACATTATACAATTCTGTAAAGTATTCATAAGTAGTCTAATTTAAAATGTAGTTCAGATACAGATGGTAGAAGTTGGTCCATCGTTTCTTCAGTTATTGGAAAGGATAGTGTGTTAATATTATTCTAAGTAAAGTTGGTAAGTATATTATTAAAAAAAAAATATATAAAGTAACCATGAAAACTTAATTTATTATGTAGTTATTTTCCCTATATTTATAAAATCTTTCTGTTAAAAAAGGTATTTTTTCTTCACGCTTAAGAAAAGTACTATAAAAATAAAATAATGATCTTTTCAAAGTAGCAACTAGAACCAATTTCTTTTTTTTATCTACTCCAAAATTCTGGCTCGACTTCTTCTACTTAATAACATTTGTACAAAAATAAAAAAACGCATCATTTTAAAACCAATACATACCTCACTTCGCTCAGAATCGAAAGTTAAAAGTTCAATAAAAATAATGGGATTTAAAAAAAAATTTAAATACTCATATGCAGAGTTCTAATTTTCATGTTTTTACATTTTACATATAATTATTAATTAACTGTAGGCTTATGCAGTTTCATAGGAGTAATACATATGGCAGGTTTCTTAATAAATAATATATACAAATTAAATTATTTTATACAAAAAAATACATTTTAGGTATTTATCATCATTCAGGAATTTTTTACACATATGTGGCTACAAAATCATATCTTTACTGTTTATTCCTCAAAAAATATAATAATTCTTTGGTTTAATCATTATGATGAATCATAAAGTTATGTTTGATGTTTATCTTATTCATTTTTAACTAAACTGCAATATTAAGTTGTTAATATTTACCAAAGAAATGTTTTACAAGAATTATTATTTATTCATTGTTTTATTTAATCTAAGAAATATGTAAAAATACTTGAAGATATTTAGAAAAAACTATTCTCTTGTAGTTTTTAAATTGTTAGATAATATTCTGTGGTTTTTTGGTATATAAATGTATTGTATTTTAAGCTTTAAAAGGATCTGTGATTTTAACAATACTTATTTCTTCTTATTATTTTTCTCTCAATTATTTGTAGTTGGTCACCCTAGTCCTCCATTTCCATTTAACTCAACCTCCTGCATCATCTTCACTTACATCCACTCACTCATATCACTCTCTATTACATCCCTCACCTCTTTTCCAGTCTTCCCTTTCCCCTTTTTCATTCAATATACATTCCCTTTACTAATCTTACTGCCTCTGTTTTTCCCTTTTTAAAAAATGCCCAATCTATTCTCTTTCATTTTCCCTATTATTGAAGCTACTCCTATACCACCTCTTATAAACACATTTCTTATTTTGTTTTCTCTAGTCACTCCACTCATCCACTTTAACATTCTCATTTCTGCTACACTCATCCTCTGTTCTATCTTCCTATTTACTACTCCATACATCATTATAGTTCTCACCTCTGTCTTATAAAATTTACCTTTTAATATAATTGAGATCCTTTTATCATACAAAATATCTGAATTTTTTCTCCACTTCCTTCATCCACACCAAATCCTATGTTTCATATTTTCTTTTAGTAGATTTTTACATTTTTCACTCAAAATATAATGGAAATCTTGAGATTTTATTAATTATAAATGCATGAACACATTTTTATCGGTAAAATAGTAGGTATCACACTAAATAAAAAAATAAAAAAACCATTAATCTACATATTCTTCAACCCATTTGGTATCAAATCAAAAATTTTAAAAAATTAAATATATATGTGAAAAATATTTTTATTTAAAAGGATACTGAAGTTGTACTATGTTTTCATTGATTGTACACCTTTTACTTTTAATTGGTTTGGATATAAAATCACTACTATTAAATGAACAATTGTCAATTTGATTAGCATTATAATTTTTATTTAATGGCTTATTAAATTCTTCATGATGAGACATTTCGGAATGAATAAAAATAAAAAATGTTAATATAAAGCAAAAAAAAAAAAAATAACAGCAATAACAACAACAATTTATGTTGCTTAGTGAAATAGTCATGGCAATGGAATTGTAATTGTTTAATCAATAAAGACACAGAGAAATGAGGAAACACAACATATTATTTAATTTGTATTTATTTGATGTGGTTATGGAAAATAAAATTGGATTTTTTATTTAATTACCTGTATTTTTTAATTTTAAATTTACATATAGATAATTAAGACAAGGTATTTGCTAAATGCTAAAACTTCATTTATGTAGTCATTATTTTATGAGGTAATACAATAGTTTATTATATTCAAATACTTAACAAAATAATATATATATATTTTACATGGCAATATTTTAATTTTATATTTTATTAATAACATTAATATTATACACAACTCAAATTATAAACACAAAACTATAACAATACACATTATGTGCTTAGTGTTTCATTTTTGAACTGTAATTAAGTAGGTACTATTAAAATATGGAAAACTTAACACCTGATTAAAACTGATCAAAATATATTAACACATAACATTTATTTTATACAATATACTTTTATTGTATAATTATAAAATATGATGAGCAACTACAATGTTAGATAATTACAACAGCATATAAAGTAGGTAAATTAAATAAAAATGTATACAACTGAAACTAATAATAATATGTACTTAACAATGTTCAGACAAATTTGTTCAATATAAAATTAAATATTATTATTGTAATTCCTAAATTAACTTATAATTAAAACTTGAAAATATTCAAAACATTTAGGATATGGTATAACATACAATATTAAGGTCTACCAAATTTCAGTAAATTAAAATTAAATTCATTATTTATATAAATAATGAAGAATAAATTTTAAGTTATAACAAATTATTATTTAGAAAAAAAAATTTTAGATAATGTACCTAATAATAAAGACATAATAAAACTAAATTTTTCATGAAAAATTTTCATTTTAAATTATACCTCTTCATTAATTTTTCAGTAATTCGTCAATATATACACATTTTTTTAAAATGTTAACAAGATCTTTTTGTATCCTTTTCTCCTTTACCATCTTCCCCTTCCAATTATTTACAGTTTTCCATCATAGTCCTCAACATCCACAAATCCTCTTAATCTCTTGCATCTCTCTTCATTCATACAACCCCATTTCATATCATGCTCTATCACATCCAACCACCTTTTTTCCTTTCATATTCCCCTATTTCCTTTACTAAATTTATTGCCTGTGTTTTTTCCCTCTTTAACACATGCCTGAGCCATTTCAATCTATTCACTCATAGTACATCTACTATCGAAGTCACTAATATACTCCCTCTTATATAATAATTTCTTATTTTGTTTTCTCTAGTCACTCCACTCATCCACGTTAATATTCTCATCTGTTCTATTTTCCTATTTACTACCCAACATTCTAATCCAAATTTTATTACATGTCTTACCATTGTCTCACAAAATTTAATTTATCCAATAAAATATAAATGATCAACAATTTAATGGAAATTACATAAAACATTTTCATCTAACCCACTTTTTTTTACAACATGGACGGTAAATTTATGAAATATGGTAGATCAAAATGGACGGTATACCACATACTATAAAACAGCTAATATTTGAACTATACAAATGTTTTCATTACATAATTTATTTTTAATAAATCAAATTTAAAGCTAAAAATATTGTAAATTGTTAGTAAATTTTATTTTGGCTATTTTGGCATGAAGACTATTTTGATATAAAATTATTTTTCAAACTATTAACTTCTTTGTACTACGCCATATATATTATAATAATGAAATTTTTAAAAAAATTTCTTTTAGAGTAATAATTTTGGTAAATTTTAAATATAAACGAGGGTTTGTTGATAATTATTGATATTATTATTAATTAATAATATACTTCTAAGAATAGAAAAATTACTCAAAATCACTCATGTCAACAAGATATTTTCCATTTTAATTTGTGTGTAAACCTTGTATGTGATTTGTTAGAAATTGTTAGAAACATTAACCAGTATAATAGTAGTAAGTATTGATTTATTAAGTTAATGTTGTGTTAATGGTTTACAAGTCAGATAAAAATGTTTTTTTTTTAATAAGTTAGTTTTGTATCTGTTCTATTACTTTTTTTAAGAAGGAAAGAAAGTTAAAAGATGCCTCCTAAACAAAGTTTTTGTTGACTAAACTTTGATTGTATTAAAAAATCCATTAATACTAGCATATAAGCCAAGTATAAAAAAGGTGGCCATAAACTGCAAGGTATATTAGATCGTTTGAAAAAACATATAAATATGCACTTTAATGAAGTATTACTCTAAGTATTAGATATTTTAAATTTTGATTTTGATAATAAATAAAATGGTATTTTGATTTTATAAATCGATGTACACTTTTCTTATTGCTATAATATAAAGTATAAATTGATAAAAAAATGTTTATATAATAATTGTTAATATTATGATAAATATGATAATTAATTTTATTATCCAATAATTACTGATCTCCGATATAAACACAACCGAACAAAAAATTTGGCATATATTACATTATACAAGATAATAACATTAATAATAAGCTGTTTTAAATCAGAACATTAAAAATAATCATTGAAATTTTAAATACTGTTACCAATTATCTTTAAATAATAATAAATTATTGATTACCCTGTTAAATAATAATTATTATTAAAATTATAATTAAAATACATTATATACTATTTTAAATTTAAGTACACTATTATAAATTTTTTTTTAATATTCAAAATTATAATACATTATTTTTGTCCAATAGTATATTTATTACAAATTTATTTATTAATAATTTTAGTATTTCATGCCAAAATAGTCACATCCAAAAAGTTCAGGTTCTTATTATAAAATAATACTCTGGCCACTATTTTAAATAAAGCATTTCATGAAGATCCAAATAATTTTTATAATTCTTATGTTAAGGGGCCTTGCTGTATCTTGTTAAAAACTGCTATTCTTAATTCCATCAGATCAACACAATTTTTACTCCAATATTGATTTTTAGGACATTTTTATATTTTTTAGAACTTACTCAAGGTATTGTACTAAGAATATTTTTTAGTTTTTATTATAATAATAATGGTTTAAATATAAAAATTGACTTAATTTAAAATACGAATATTTTATTAATTATAAATATCGTTCGAAATGTTCTTAGTACAATATCTTGAGAAAATTAAGGAAATTTATTTTTTATATTTTATTATTAGAGTACACATTTTGACATTCTGATGGAACTGAAATCATCTATTTGAGTGAAAAATATAAATTTCTACGTGGTTGCAAATAGACTGTTGACATGCATGATGGTGCGTTTTATTTTGATACACATTACTAACACTAATAATCATTTACAACTTATATAAGCACAAAGCTATCCAAAAAATAAGTTTATTTATAAATAAATAACGAATAAGAAATTGCTTATATAATACTCCTTAAAATACGGTTATCGCAAGGCCTCTTACGCTTACGCTATTCTAAATAAAATGGAAAGTGATAGTATTACATTTTGATATGAAAATAACTAGTTTTAAAAAAAAATGTATTCCCTACTTTTAGTAATAAAATTACTGTAATAAATACATATATAGTCCAGTTATTAAATACTTTAACCCAAGTTTGATTATTTTTTAGTATAATAAATTATTATGATTAAGTTATTGAACACAGTTCAATTTCAGAATTAATGGATTATTATTGCTAACATTAGCAGTGAACTGACATTTCTTTTTTTAACTTAATAAAATACTATTAGGAAAAAAGCATAATGATAAAAAATAATAATAATACCCATGTATAAAAATATTTGAAGTTAAATGCAAAAATAAAATTCAAAAAATCATGTAAGTATACTTTTTAGAACTACTCTTATATAAATAAAATTCTTCATGAATAATCATTCAAACATCACATTATACAAATTGAAAAAAAAAAAGTCCACGCAAAATATGTGTTCTTTATCAATTTGTAAAATCTTTAGCATTTAAATGATTTTACATAACTACATAATATATTATGCCCATTATGAGTTGAACATTTAGGGATTTAAGTAGTCTAAAAATTACAAATATGAACAGAATAAAAATTAAACAGATCGAATATTAAGTTTAGATGTAGATTTAGACATTTTTGGCCACCGACAAATAAAAGAAAACATGTATCTGTGTAATGGATTTGGACGTTTATAGATTGTTTGTTCAATTGTTGTCTGATCATTGTAAATGGCGTCCATTTGATCATACAATATTGCAACAACAAACATACCGAAAAGAGCACTTTCCATGATTAAAATTACTGAATGTAAGCTAAACATAAAAAAAATTAATTTGAATAGAATAAATATATTATTGTGCATTATGATAAACACTGTGTCTAGATACACAGGTGCTGGTGTAGATAATGCATATATGGACCAACCGTGTAAATATTTCCTACCCGGTCGTTTAGTGCGCATGCGCCTGGACTTGTAAATTTATTCCAATGTTTACATTTTTATATTTGATTCGGTTTTTTTATGCATGTATATTGTATACAATTTTAAAGGAAAATTTTAAATCGGAAAATAATGTTACACACATACACTGAACTTCAATCAGAACCTTTATTCTTATATATTGTTATAAAAAGTATTATATTTCATTTTATTATATCATTATTTTTAGTACAGACAGAAGATGATTATTTTAACTTAAAATATTTAAGCAATGGTACCTAATATTATATTTTGTTAATTAATATTATTTTAAAAAAGTTGTAGGTACTTCTGTTTTATTTTATTTATTAAGGCGGCTCTCTGCGGGCGTGTTTTAAGGGGTTATTGTATAGGCAATTTTTGAACAATGTGAAAATGCCGTGTATGTGTGTGCGTGTGTAAATTAATATTAGTGTGTGTAAGCCCCGCA
>JAIPRL010002454.1:23110-49473 GCA_025469235.1 Pemphigus obesinymphae | reverse complement strand
TAAACTTGTTCACCAATTCAAACATCTTTACATTTTTTAAATCGAACGAATATAAGTACCTTAAAATTTGTCAGTCGCTTAGGTCGTTTTGATGAAAAATTGATGAAGCAGAGAGCCGCCTTAACATATTTTATTCGTTTGTTAATTCTCAACAATAATCATAAAAATATATGAGTTACAATGTAATATAATCTACCCAAACATTATTATAAAATATAAGTACATGCACAAAAAATATCGAATGAAATATCAAAATATAATAATGAGAACAAATTAATGCATGCACACTAAACGACCGGGTAGGAAATGATTACATGGGTGGTCCGTGTACGCATTATCTACACGAACGCCCGTGTATCTAGACACAGCGTATGATAAATTATAAATTCAAATTGTTATTATTTTTCGATCATATTTTAAATAATATTCTACATATGCAAAACTATTAGGTAATAATATATTTTGATATTTAATTACAGCTGTTTATAAGACTTGCTACATTTTAAAAATATTTTTTAAAAACTTACACTTGAGTTTGTCTTGTATCCATATCATACAGTTTACATTGCCGACATTCACGTACCCATGACATAATGACCAACATAATGGTATACGCAGATAGAATACAGACAAAAAACAGAAATTGAACAAAATACTTCTGATTTTTTTCTCCAACACAGTTATTAATCCTAGGCAAATATGATTAGGGTATACCATATTAATATTAATTAATAAGTTGCAAATTATAGGGTAATATTTCTTAAAAATACCATGGACAATGATGATCCATTCGTTTAATGCAGCGCTTACAGATTCGACAATGGTGAGCTCGTGGTGGTCGATACGCTTCACATCTTGTACATATAGTCCAATCTTCTCTTTTCACTAAAGGTTCATTGACTACATTGATATGATCGTAGATAACTTACAGTTTATAAAAACAATAATGTTTATTAAAATGTACCTTGTCGCAAGTCGGAGAGAGAAACATTAGTTTGTGGCAATGGCACAGTACCAGGATCTGAACACATTGCTCGTAAATGTGATACTGTCAATAGCAAAAGAAATGTATTGAAAATCACTATGTGAAATGGAGCCCATAAACTGAAAAATAACATTATATTCATACATATAGTAGTATTATACAAACAAAATCAATTACTACTGTATTAGAGAAAACAACCCAATAAGTAGGAAGATACCTAGAATTATATTTTAAATAGGTGCATAGATTTTTATTCAGAAAACTGCACTTGAATAAAAATGAAAAATCTTTAAATGTTATGTCTAAAGTAAATACCTACCTAAGAAGTGATGAATTTAAAAAATATAAATACAGAAAAATAATTCTTTAAATATTTATTTATTTTAATAACAAGTACCAAGGTAGGTATGTTAATTTATAAGTAATTATATATGTAGATAGTTAATATTGATAATAAATATTTTTACAAATGAGATTATTATGTAAAATTACCAAAATATGAAAATCAGTATTGATCAGTCAAAATTTAAATCATTTTTAGAATGAAATTATAATCAAATATTGCATCTATGTTTAACATAGTTTAAACGCAAATAGCACCTACAGGAAAACTTATTATCAACTTAATTCGATACATCTATAGGTACTAATGAATAAACGTGAATAAAAGTGTTATATTAAATAATAATTCAAATGTTACCTGTCTTGCATCGTATGCAAAACAACCCATTTGATCACCACGTAATCAGCATATATGATCGAGGTATATGTGAACACTATGCAAAATATTCCACAGGGATCGTTAACTAAATTCATCATTACTTCGGAAAATTTGCGTTTTATATCAAAATAATAGGTACTTCAACACAATGCAGCATGCGGAAGCAGTCGGTCGAGAAAAGCCAACTTTGTTCCCATCGCGAACACTGAAAATAAGTAACGTAATACTGATGGTATGTCTGTACTCGGCATTAAAACACAGTCTACAAACTAAAAATAATAATTTCTTTAAGTAGGTATTTGTATTAGAGCTGTTGTAAAAACTAAATAAACAAACGAAATGAAAAAGCTCTTGTCTAAAGATTGGACTATAAGATCTCGTCAGTCGTCTATGGACCTGTGTCAAATTTTTCTTTTATTGTTTTTTTCTTATTATTTTAATGACAGCGTTGATAAGCCAGACAACGTTGATAAGCGGGATAATGATAATTATTAGCAGTTCTTTGCGTGATAACGAATGCGGAATAAACCTCGAGAAATAAATCCTTTGAAAATGTATATTTTATAACGTCAATAAATGTATCTATATAACTATATAATACAGCATATATGTATACCTAGGTATATAATATATAATCAATGATAAAATCTATCAACTTCTAATTTTTTTAATTGTTTTAAATTTCGGTAGGTTTTCCTTTGTGCATAAAAAAAACTGAAAACTATTGGAAAAATCGAAAAAATCCTTCTCTAAAGTACTAAAAAAATGAAATTTGCTATCAGAAAGCTCTTTACCCAAAAACTCCTTATCGATTTATTTAAGTAGGTACCAGAAAAATGTATACCTATATTACCTATATATGTAGGTACCTACCTATATACTATATAGACTATAGGTTATATAGGCTACTATATAGGTTATATCCGGACCATGTTAAGATAAAAATTACTGAGCAATGTAAAGTGTAAACCAGTGGCAGTTATATATTCGTAGTAATAATATGAGTTAATAATAATTATTAATAATGACTAGGACACGGACTTTTTTGATTTTTAAAAAATAAGAAAAATGTACTAAAAAAATACAATTTAACGCCTTACAAAATACCCTAAAAATGTTTAAAAATGTATTTAAATTCAACAAAACACAATTCTGAGGAATTTTGTATATTATTTAAAAAAAAAAAACAATTAAAAATTAGGTTTATATTATTTATTTGCCGTTATTACGTATTTATGCCGTAGGTATTATACGTATAACGTTATGAGGTTATACCTTTGTATTTTAAATAGGTATCGGGGATATTATTGATATTATCGAAACTTTGAGAATTACGTATAGGTACTAAAAATGACTAAATATTTTAAAACTTTTTATTCTACACTAAATTGTATATATATTGTATTTATCTATTCATACTCCAAGCATAAAATATATATAAAAAAAATGTCAGAAAAATGGAAAAATTATCTAAAAATCTCAAAAAATGTAAAATAAAAGTTTCAGTTTTAAATTCTTTAATGTAGGTATGAATAGAATTTCGTATTTGGAAAGCATTGCCCTAGACCACCCACCAAAAATATATTTTGCATTAAAATCCGTAGCTTAGTTATGACCTATTATTATTACGTACTATAAAAAACTTGGCCCCACAAAAAAAAATCCTAGATCCACCACTGCAGTGTAATGTGTAAACTTAAAATGATCGCGGGCCAGATATAAAGTTGTATTTTTCATTACTACATGAAACAAGTTCATTAATATATTATATTTTATGTTTATGATAAGAATTAATATATTATGTTTTATTATTGAAAATTGCTCCAAGATGTAATTTATCTAGGTCTATTTTTATCATATTTGAAGTAAATTGTAGTAAAAATGTCGAAAGACAGACCGGACCGGATAAAAAGGGATGACGGGCCGGATGTGGCCCGCGGACCGCCAGTTGCCCATCCCTGTTTTAGATGAAAATATGGAAGATATAGACTAGGGTGACCATATTAAGAAAATAAAAAACGGGACAGTTGTTATCCCCCCCCCCAAAAAAAAACACTCCATATACATTTACACATATGCACACAACTATAGAGAGTAAACTACTAAAAATTACCCTTTTCGAGTAAACTAACCTAAATAATTAAAGTGTTTAAATGTTTAGAAATATTTTCTTTTTATTATTCATTAAACAACACAATATCGCATTTCAAAACTATTATATAACTTTTTAAACAATTAGAAAAATAAGCTTTTTAATATTAAAGTATTAAACAACACATTTTTTTTAAACAAGAATTAGGAAAATTACACCATCAGATCTTTTCATTATTCATGAATTTGATATTTCTTCTTCCACACTTTCCACTCTTTTTTCGTACTTTTCTGACGAACTTATTGAATTTAACAATTTTGGGTGCTTCAAAAGAAATTCATAAAATTGTGAACAGGTGAAGCTTTTAAAGTGCTGTTTTTCAATAATTATCGATCTAATGGTTTCGACATTAAAACGGTTTTTTTCATCTGTTCACAATACATTTGTTATTGAAAATATTCTTTCTACAGATGCATTTGTTCCAGGAATAGCCAATGAGCAGTGCCGGATCTAGGGGGGGGGACGAACCGGGGCACTTGCCCCGGGCGCCATTATGATGGGGCGCAAAATGTAAAAATATTTAAAAACTTTTCGTCCCGTTTTTGATCCCATTGATCACTTAATTTTTAATAGGAATTGACGAATGACCTTTTTTTTTTTTGCTTATTAAAATTTAAAAAGAGGCGCTACAATTATTTTTTGCACCGGGCGACAAATTCTCTAGATCCGGCACTGCCAATGAGTATTCAATAATTGTTGAGAAGTTGTTGAAAGAAATTTCATTTTTTTCTAGTGTCTTAAATACATCACACCATTTTTCTGTGACGTTTTTTGAACAATTTTTCCATTCTACAATTTTAACTTGTATCACATGAACTACATGATTATATTTATCAAATAACTTATTCTCATCCACATTCCAATTCAGGTTGAGCTTTTTATTTTTAAATAAATATTTAAGACTTTCTTGAACGTCTGCCCAAGCAGGAATATCTAATATTTGAGTCCAACGAAAAATTTTAAATGGTTCAAAATGACAACTCCATTTTTCTATATAAGATAAGAAAACACTATAAAAACCATCAACATTTTCTATAAAATTATTTTTGCTGTATATCCTTTTTTTTATCAAGGTTTTCAATAATTAAATCTAATTTTGATGTAAAATATTGTTGGCTTTGCCTATTCTTTATTTTTTCACATAACACTTCCAGTTCTTCATACACTTCACTCGCTGAAATATTCTCGCTTTCAATTCTCGTTATTGTGTCGCAAACTACTTTCAATTGGCTTTGAATAAAATATAAACATGCAATAGAAACAGGGTTATCGAAAAACTGTTTCAGAATTGTAGGACATTTATCTTGAGTTAAAAAATACGTTTTTAATGCCGGGAATAAATCTATAATTCTAGTAACAGCTGGTAGCAAAGATAACCATCGTGTTTTAACAGTACCCAAAATATTTTTGTACTCGACATTTACAAAATTACAAAATTCTTTGAATTGCTCCACTCGGACTGTGTATATATGAAAATATTGAAATATCTTATTAACTATAGATTGAATGTCGATTGGCAAAATATCCGTACAGGTTTGCATTGCGTTATGTAAGATATGAGTCGCACATCCAATGCCTGACATATTAGTTTTTAAATTTTCGTTGAGAATTGCAAAAACATTTTTATACCTTTTCTTGCCACACCACCGAAATTCGTATTACAGTTATCACCCGAAAAAGCAACTATTTTATTGGATAAGTTGTATTTCTTTAAAACATTCATTATATAACTAGTTAAAATATCCGCGGTTTCACCTTGTAAATTTGTAAATTCTAAAACTTTGATTTGTACTCCTTTTTGTGGATTAAAATATCGGATAAGATTTGGTACAAGTTTTAGATTTTTGTGATTTGATGTATCTACCATAAGTGTTGCAAATTTAGTATTTTTTAACTCTTCTAAAACTTGTTCCTGCAAAAGTGGCAATTACATTTGATATAATCAATTCACATTTCGTTCGAGCGCAGGAAAATTTTTATCATGAATTGTCTTTATTAGTGAGGACGTACAATCCATAGATCGAAACAAATGATTGTGCATGATAGTATGAAAAGCAAACATACCTTCTTCTGTTGCAATACGTTTGCTTTCATCTGATAACCCAGATTTTCCTTTATTGATCAAATATGACATTAATTTACTAGAACTAGAACAGCAAATAGACACATCCAATACATGTTTACGATTTTGTAAGTGTTGTTTAATATCTGATATCCCACTATGTTCGATTGAAAATATAGATTTACACTCGGTACACAGAACTTTCCTATTTCATCAGATTCTCTTAAAAAAGGAAACTGCGTTTTTAATTTTGGATTAAAACTACATCGTCTCTTAGGCATCTTCAGTATTCTTTTTAAAAGTTGGGAAAAAGATCAATAGGTACGCGTTAATTTCAAAATATAATACGACTTCACGGAAAGGAATTCACGGATCGACTGTCAACAGTGTCAACGAAAATGAATCAATATAATATCTAATATAATTGATTATAAATTTATAAATAATATAATATAATATATATTTTAGTTCGTAGTACGACTTATTATTATGGCATACGGTTAGGTATAGGCCATACAACATGTCTCATTCTTATCGCTAATTTTTTATTGTTCGTCGGCATTAGGACTCGACGTTCGTTCTACGAAAACTGTTATCTGTCATTTATAACTTTGGTTTCAAATTTTAAATATAAGAGTAACTGTTTTATATTTGTTTCATACATGTTTGTATACATCGATATTTTTTTCGTAAAATGTATATAATTATATGGAAATAACGGGATTAAAACGGGACCATCTTCTAAAAACTGGATAAAAAGCGTCCCGTTGGAAGTTTATTGGGACAACGGGACATGATGATCAAAAAAGGGACAATCCCGTTTTAAACTGGACGTCTGGTCACCCTAATATAGACCTGCTCGACTTTTTGTCAGCGTATATATTTGAAGAAGACAATACATATAATGTAGAAAAAAATTAAGAAGATGAAAAAGATGAAGAAGAAGAAATGCTAGAAGACGAGAGCGAAGTTAATAATTAAAATGTAATATTAATTACTTCGTTTTGACCATTAGATAACTATGATATAATTATTGACTATACATGGACTAAGCCTACCGGGGAAATCATGAAAAAAAACTTCTACCTCAACGATGATGTGGAAACGAATGCATTCTGATTATCATTATTATATACTCATATAATATAAATTATCGAGATTTTGTATGGTAAACGTTAAAATTCGTATACTGCAAGTGCGATTAGATATATATATATATATAACCATCTTGTAGATAATTTTCTCCTTTACAATTTTTGTTTGAAACTTTTTTTCATACAACCAGTATAAAACAAGATATTAAAGCAAAGGCTACTTGTTTTTAGCGAAAATATTTCCCTAAATATATTTCATTAAAAGTGTACATTTTGTTGGCCTATAACGCAAAAACTATGACTTTTACTTGAAAATGTCATAAGACCTTTTTTGTAGATAATTACCTCTTCTACATTTTTTATATTGTATAACCAATAAAAAGCGAGGTATTTAAAAAAAAGGCTATTTTGTGACCTTTGACCTTGAATAACCTTTAACGCGTACATGATATTGAGGAATCCCGGAATAATAATCCCCAAGGCTTTAAGGTAATATAATACTTGAGGTAGATTATATAAAACTGACATAATGCTATTTATTAACATCAAATACATTCAAATATTCAATTAAATACAATTAACAACATTAAATAAACATCATTGTAAAACCACTAGCTCTCTCGATCCGACGTCGTTCATAATATACTGACAAAAATATAATAATAATACAAAAATAATCTATGATAATTGATTGAGAAAAAAATTTAAGGAAAAACTATACCCATATTAAAGAATAACCCCTTCGTTTAATTTTGGCAGATTACCCCCCTCAAAATATTAGGGTTATATCTAAAAATGTCAATAAACATTATACTTATGATGAAAAATTATTCATCGTCTAATTATCTTTACATTTTGTAATTATAATTTTTTTATTATTATTTTACAGTATTAAAATTCTCTAAAAAAATGGTAATACATATATATTTTTTGTGTATAAGTAACCGTTCTTGTTACAGTATACGGCTTGCCTTATTTTCAAAAAAATATAATAATGCCAAGACATTCCTCTTATTATCTAGTCTCTCCTTATATTATATTTTATTCTGCCCACGCTATACCGAGGAAATTTATGAATTTGTATTAATATAGTATTTTAAATGGTTGACATTTGGTAAGCCGTATACAATTTTAATATAATTTCTTTATTATAACATAATCTCAAAAAAAAAAAAAGATTCACATGGGTACATTTATAAAATTAATTTTGATTTTTAGATTACGGTCCTAAACCCAAAATTGACCGAGTTACAGCCGTTTCAAATATTTGGAGATTATTTTTCAGGGGATTATTATTCCAACTTATTTCCGGGGATTATTTTTCCGGGGATTATTATTCCGGGGATTATTATTCCGATTACCGATATTGAGGTCGATTTTTTACACATTGTTTATAACGATGTTATAAAGGTGTGTAGGTACCAAAATTCAGCTAGGTGGAAATTTTTCCCAGCTGAAAACCTAATATAACTGGACTAATATAAAATATATCTAAATATGTCGTGTATAGGTAGGTATTATCACTATTATATCACAAATTAAAAAATAACCCATCGTTTATAGATAGGTATATTATGTATAGATATGCATAAATACCTACCTATACTATGGGCTATGTATAAATATCTAATTTTTATAACAAGTATTTATCTAGTTATATATAGTATATAATATATTATATATATTAATAAGATATAAATATATTTCGTAATATAAAAAAAGTTGTTGATTAAAAACTATTGCGGTACAGGTTATATAGGTAGGTAGGTATTAGGTACCTACCTGCAGTTTAGGATTTAAGAATTAAAATAATAATCTAAAAATATAATAATAATGTAGGTATATATAGCTAGGTTACCTATATACATTATACAAGTAGATATATGTACAGATTAAAATATATTTTAACCCACTTTTTAAAAGAATACAATAGGTAGGTAGCTAAAATAAAACACAATTATTTACGAACACATATTTATGTCCAATATACGCAATAAATTAGGTACCTAGGTACCTATAACTATTGTACCTATACTTATTGTATTTTATATTGCCGTTTGACTCGTTTGAGAACAATTACAAAATATATTATTGTAGTTGTCAATGCGCATTGACAATCTCTTGCTAATTGCCACGGTGTATTGTGTTAGGTAATTGGTTATTAAAAATATCTACCAGGTACCAATATAGTTTAAAATTAAAAATATTTTATAATTATAATTAATAGAATAAATAATTTAATTAAAATTAGATTGTTATAGTGTATATATACACATTTGTGTGAGATTAGTGGTTACTATATAGTATATAACTATAGAATTATTATGGAAGGAATATAAAATATGGGTATACCTACCTATATGACTTAATGACTACCTATATGAGTTGTATTTATAGCTGCAAAGTAAGAGAGAGCCAACTGAGATGGTTTGAGAGCGTCTTGCAAGAGAAGGAAGAATAATAAAGCGTAGGTCGATAAAAGAGTTAAATATATAGATACAGAAAGCGGGGGGGGGGGGAAACTGCCGGAAAAATGGAAAATTTTAATGAGTCGGTAAATACAGGGGTGGTTTAAGACGTAGGCAATGTAGGCCTAGGCCTATGGCGGTATTTTACAAGGGGTGGTATATTTGGAAAGTTGATGACTTGTTTTTATTGCATATTACTTTTTTAAGGAAGTATTTCATAGCATATATATAATATATGTAGTAGATAGATAGATAGATGTTACGTCTATGAAAAAAAGTTGCCCTTTAAAAAAAAAAATCATAGTCAACAAAACCGAATCTTGCTACGTGTACAAAATCTCTAGGACGGCCTTGGGTAAATAATACCTTGTGTATTCTAACTTCGCTCAGAATCGTTTTATCGAACGACATTTTCATTATTGCTTTTAAATTCAACACATTCCCTACCAACAGTGCTCAAATTAGTGACGGGGGGGGGGGTAAAGGGATGGAGCTCTTTTACCATTTTATAATATTTTGAAAGCACCCTTACTAATTATTTTTTACAGTCACGCTCATTTATTGAAACTTGAAAGCCTGGGGTACCCCTTCTTCTATTTTTCCAATTCGAGCACTACCCACCAGCATCCTATTCGACGAGTAAAGTTGTTCCACCCTTTATAAAATATAGTATATACAGGTCCGGCTCAAGGTATAGACAAGCTAAGCACTAGTCTAGAGCAGCACTTTCGCCGAGGTGGCATTTTTATAAAATATATAGTGATCCTTATCGATATATTATTAGTGTTATCTATAATTTTTATTTTAGGATCGATAAAATTTAGTTTTGCCTAGAAACATATTTTTGATTTAGCCGGCTATGTATATAATACCTACTATAATATAGTATTTATATATAAAGGGTCGGTAACTGGCAGACCACGAAAGGCAGAAAGCTAGACCATCAACACACTTTAATACATTATACTCGTAATCGTAAGTCGTA
This sequence comes from Pemphigus obesinymphae, assembly GCA_025469235.1. Taxonomy (NCBI): domain Eukaryota; kingdom Metazoa; phylum Arthropoda; class Insecta; order Hemiptera; family Aphididae; genus Pemphigus; species Pemphigus obesinymphae. Next base: position 39,006 of record JAIPRL010002454.1, on the reverse strand, counting down.
TTAATTTAAAATTATTTTCATAACAATTAATATCATCATTCTATTTTATTTATGATTTATCAAATTTAAATTTTGGTAGTATCATAATTATTCATAATGGATAATAAATATCTTATCGGTCAAATATTGTTCTTTTATACAATTTGTCCAAAATAATAAAGCATTACTATTATGACAAATTCTTTTTTTCTGGATCTACCTAGTTAATTTTATTATTTTAATCATCCGGACTCAAATAGAAATTACTTGCCGGCCCCTGGTATATATATACGGCGAAAAGTTTTACAGAAAAAAAAGCGTTGTAACGTTGGCCGCCGGTCGTAAAGCAGAACATGCCTATCAAAATTCAGGTAATTTCAGGGGCGTACGCAGAGGGGGGGGGGCTAAAGGACTGAAGTCCCCTCTCATTGACAGTATAATTCTATTTTTTTTTATGTTTCATATTATCAATGTTATATATTATATATATATACAGTGACGTATTTTCAACATTTTTCTGGGGGGTGGGTCTAAATTATATGTTTTCTTAATATAATAATATTTACATGAATAATTTATATATTTTACTATCTTTATCGGCAAAATTGTTTAGTTTTCAGACAAAGGACTATTAGTAATGGGGAGGAGGGTTGCAGGGTCCGTGCACTATTTTGGTATTAAAAATATTTAATTTGAATTTTCAACTTGTTTAGCCTTAAATGGACTTAATTTTGATATTTTTGGAATATTTTACATCACATGAAAAAAATGTTATCATTAAGCATCGATAAAAACGAGTGACAAAATAATTACATTTTTATATTTATACATTTTTTTAAATTTTGTAATCGTAATATGAAAAAAAACTGTACAGTAAACGGTGGTTTTATTTTTGGATTATTTTAAAACATTTATTTGAAAATTAAAAATATTTTAAGTTTAATATTTAGGCATAAGACAAGTATACCTGACAAAAAGGTTAACAGTCTTTGATAGAAATACTACATAAAAACAAACTACATGATAATTGATAGGTCATGAAAGTTGTAAAATACGTATAATATTAATACCTTAATTTGGTATATTTTTAAGTTAATTGATATATTTTTTTTAAATTTTAAAACCGATTATTCTTTAGTTTGGTAATAAATGATAGAAGTACCTAAGAATCACAGCTTAGTAATAATATTATAGTACTTTATAAAATAAAAAAACACGTACTTTTTGATCATTTTATTTTGATTATTTTTCGATAGTTTTTTCTGGTGCGTTTTTAAAAAATCAACAAATTACTTCTTCAAAGTACCACGTTGACAAAATTGTATGCCAAAAAATGGGTACCTTTAAAAAATTAGATCGTGACGTCAAGTCTTAAAATATCGATAAATTGCTCAAAGAAAAATATAAGAACAATTAATATCATAGTTAAATGAGAAAATATTTTGTATCACTTAGAATCTAAAATTTATACTTATTATATTAATTTAGGGCATAATTATTAACTATTCAAGTCATATAACTCTATTTCCAGTTATTATTGTTTAAAAAAAAGTTCTATCTATAAAAATTAACTTTAGGTATTTAAGTTTTCAAAATCAATATTTTTTGGTTCTTTTTCAGTACCCCTGGACCCCCTCTCCATAAATATGCCACTATATATATAATATATATATACATTATAATATATATTTTTAACATTACCTATTTTATTATAACACTCAAAAAGCACCGACTTTATTCTTTCATGCCTAATTTTGTTTTTACTGATTAGTGATTACTTATTTATTTTCAAGCCCTGCCCATTGAAAAATCCTGCGTACGCCACTGGGTAATTTATTATATTTTGTAATAAACATGCTCGTGAATTTCCATAATTGTGGTTTACTGAATAGTTTAGATAAACAATACTTCTGAGCGAAACTAAAGAAGAGAAGTTAAATTGTATGTTTACTACATAGAATTTAAAAAAATATATATATTTCCTATACAGACTACAACTTTTTACGAAGACTTGGAATCAAAAAAAAATTATTTTTGTAAACAGCTGTCATTTACCAAAAAAAAAATTGTTTTAAAAAGTAATTTTGTGAAACCACAGAAAACATGAGGAATTCAGAACTGTTTTTAAAATTAAAATTGAACTAATTTAACACCATTAATTTATGGAAATACTGAGACCATTTTAGCATTCGAAAATATTTAATATTGAGTCCTTTATTTATTTAGGGAACCTAAATCTAATTATTTTTATCGAAATTTATTGTAATTTTTTTACTGAAATACTTATTAAGTTATAAAATATAAAAATATGCCTTATAAAGAATATTTTTTATAAAAATAAAAAATACATCATCGTATAAAACCAATGTATTCCCCGCTTCCATCATAATCTAAAATATAAGAAAATTAATAGTAAATCGAATTCATCTATAATAATAAGTTGTTCTTACTACATAAATAAAATAGAAAAAATATGAGGAAAATTCGCGATAGACATGCTGGGGTGTGAATATAAGGTACCTATACTTAAAATAATTGGGTACGTTTTTCATGTAAATAATATAATATTATACACATGGCGATTTAATTTAAATGTGTGTATTATAAATTAATTAGGTTAATGGTCATCGTAATTTCTGCTATAACTATACGTAGATACCTATATGTCACTTGTAGAATTTATACTTACTATAATTATCTATATCGTAAATTCTCCAAAATATGCAATTTAATAAATTAAAAATGGTTACGTAGGATAATATAGGTACTGCTATAGTTACTTCAAGGTACCTACTAATTTACTACTTTATATAGAATTGGTATGGATTTCACAGTTTAACTACCTATATGATAATTAATAATATCCTGTTGGTCGTTAATAAATAATTGTTACACAGATATTTGCAAACAAATTATTCATTTGCAAATAATACATATTGTACATGATAAAAAATGATCTTTAAAATACAAATAGGTATATTATAATTTATAATAATAGATACGAGGATAACAGATAGGAATAAGTACAATTCAAAATATAACATTTATAGCAATGGTGCGATCAAGGGGTGGACTCCGGGTGCGGACTCTCCCCCCATTTGGAATGTGTAATAATGGCAAGTTTATATATTTTTTATTTATACGAGACGTGTCAATAAAGTAATACGACTGGTATAGCGACCTACACAAACTTGCAACACTATAGGCCGGTTATCGGTATTAATAAATTGATAAATAAACATTGCATTGACTTTCAGTGTTTCATAGAGTTAATATATTCTATGCCCTATACTATATGACAGGAATGGGCAACTCATGGCCCTCCGTCCCTTTTTATCTAGCCCGGACTGTCTTTCGACATTTTTACTATCGAAAAATATAGGTACTACATAATTTACTTCAAATATAGTAAAATTAGCTAGGTAAATTGTATTTTGGAGGAATTATCAATAATAAAACATATATTAAACTTAGATATTAGTTCTTATAATAAGAATATAATATATAATGAATTTTTTCATGTAATTATAAAAAAAAAACTTTATATCAGGCCGCAATAATTTTAAGTTTCAAAATTTGGACCTCCAGTTACATTGAGTGGCCCATTCTTGTCCTATGGTACCTATAACCGTATTAGTATTAACTCCATATGTTTACTACGTATCTGTCACTGCATTTTTTTCTAAACTCATATTATTGTTATTTTTCACGTGTGACACAAAAATGGAAACATGGAATTTCGAACAACGTTATGCCATAAATTTTTTTGTAAAGCTCGAGTAGAACACACGTTTACAGATGGTACAAAGAATTTTCAGAATATCGTAGGAATGTTGTATATAATATTATATAATAATATAATATATTATGAGACCAGGGGTAAGTCTACGGAGGTATATGGGGTCATACCCCCCCCTCATGGGAAAACATTTTGCTTTGCACAATTTAAACAATGTGCTCGTTTATATGCTTTTGTTTTTTTAACAGAGGGTTATTGATTAACTGCTCACTCCTTATCATTATATTAAGCTTGTGTTTAAGATCTTGTATACATACTTAGGTAGATAACAACAACTTCTGGAGCTTTTAGAGCCGCTTAAAAATACTATCGAAAAGTCATTTAATTCCCGGGATATGTACACCTACATTTTTTTCCAATCCGACCATAAATATAATATATATTAATATATATAAGTATATATACTCGTACCTATATAAACAATAATAATAGAAAATATCTACATTATATAAATACCTTTATTATTTTCCCTTTCCAATCCTTGGAGCAAATATTAGTTTTAAGTTTATAATTTACACTGACATATTGAAGTATAGTCCATTATATTTTTCATCCTTATATTCCCAACCATCTTTAAATAATAATAATAAATATATTCATATGTTATATATGTATTAATATGTTCATGATCGAATTGGAAAACATGTACACATACTTTATATATTATATATTTATATAATATTTTGACAGTTTTATACTATATCGCTATTAAGTCTATATCAATTATCAAGATAACAATTTTGATACCAAATTTGACCAGTTAAGATCATATTTTTCTGTGATACGTTAAGTTAAAGTTTACATAAATATGTAAGTAAAAAAGTAACGGGCGTTTCAATAATTTTCGTTTCATGAAAGTGGTTCACTGCAGTGGTGTTATCACGGTGTTCAACATTAATAAATTTAATAAAAATTAATAAACTTAATAATTTAAGTAGTACCGCAGGCACCCCAACTATATACCAGATCTCCGTGTGACTTTTTATTCCCCAGATTTAAAACTAATTTGAAATTTCCTCATTTTAGAACTTTGGACAAAATATAGAAGTCCGTAACCGACCCGTAGGTAGGTACCTACCTCACAACTGTAGAACTGTTCCAGTTGATAAGTTCCAGCACTGCTACGAACAATGGAAGTATCGTCATTTCCCGAGCTGTACCTATAGCTTCAAAAGAGAACTAGGTAGGTACTTTAAAGAAGATAACATTATAATTTGTTGATTTGTAAATAAATACAAATTTTTATGATATTCTCATTATCTTTCTGTCTCACCTTCGTATATACCGACCTATATCTATTATAACAAAATTTTGATAACCATTTGGTTGAATTTGGTAGGACCTAACTTTTGGATTTAATTGTGCACTATAAAATATTTTCCATATGTTACAATAAATGAGGAAATACAAGTGGGTTTCAAGAAATTTTATTGGACACCTTACATTTCTCCTCCTTGAACGAATTCTGATTGCGTCACTAATTAATATAGCACCTTATACTGTATATCAAATTTAAATTTAAATCAATTTCAAGTTTAAACTAGGTATACCAGCTGTACCGTTATCTAGGATAATGCGTGAAAGTATTAAATAATTATAACATAATATTTCATTACATAACGATATTACCTACCTATACTCACAAGTTTACTCAACCATGAATTATACAAGTTTCGTTATAATTTTTAATATACGGTAGCTGATTCTTCTTTCAACTGTAAACCATCTTACCACCAATAATCATTAGTTTTATTTCTTGCCGCAAGTAAGTAGATATAATAAATGGTAATAGCAGATAGGTAAGTACTTAAATAGTTAGATCAGATTGATGTAACAAAACGAAAAATAATTATAATTATACAACGCGGAACAACAAAATTATTTCATTTTATGAATATAGAGTATACTAAGTATATAAAGTATATATATATATATATATATATATACAGGTTCGAAGAGAGGAGAGGGTCGGTGGTGATCCCCCCCCCGGGCATAGAACTATCAGGAGTTTTTTCCAAAATTTCAAAGAGGCCAGGAGCACAATAACACCATATAAACGCTATTAATATGAATGATATTTTTTGTTATAATATAGATTATTGGTATTTGGTAATATGTTATAGTATTAAATTATATATTTTACAGGTCAAAATTATGAAAATAAAAATAGTGAGTGTTATGTATTATATATATTAGACAAAATAATAAAAACTTGAAGAGATATAAATTGTTTCCAGTTATCTCGAACACACTGTATAATGAGAAAGTTGGACGATAAAAACCGGAAAGTATTACGGTAAATAATATTCGCTAGAAAAATAAATATAAATTCGCATATCCTGAATCCTCGCATAGGTATAACGTGATATATTTATGTGGTAATTATTATAATGGTTGTCTGTGATCAAAGCATGACGTATTTAGGGGGGGGGCACATAGAACGGAATCGCCCTAGGTAATACTTTTCTATTTGTGATTATAATTTTAAAGTATAAATATATAATTAAATAAGATTATTTTAATATTTATAGTTTGATAAAATTAAAAAGATGCTGTGGTTTAGTTATGGTTTTATAAATATTATACATATGGGTTCGGTGTACCTATTATTATTATTATTATTTTAGATTCTGAGCGTAGCGTAGAATGTTTGGTTATACAATAGTGTATAAAAAAAGACGGACAAAAAGAGTAAAGTAAGAATTTTCTGGTATAGAGGCTTTAACAGGAAATTCGTTCTAGTTAGTAGTTTATAGAGGCCATTTTTTGATTTTCTAATTAGTTTTAAAAAGCGTAATGAAAAACTACTTTTTATAAGGGAAATAACATGAAAAGTTGTTATAAATTAGAAAATAAATAAATAAACTAGGCGTGGTACTATAATATTTATAACTTCCAAAAAAGATCAAAAATTATTATAAATGGGAAAACTAAAATGCCAGAAACTTGAAATTTACACCAAATATTTACTACCTATTGCACTATATTAATATATGTATATTGTCGTCATATTTTTTTTTAGTCATATAAATGCTAACCAGTAATACTTATGTTATATACACCGAATAAATGAACTGTTTTATATCCTCTTATTTCTTAAACTTTAACATGCTCAGGTTTGCACCTTTACATATTATCTTCAACATTGCAACTTTTTGTTGTATTAAGATATTGTGCTATCGAGGCCTTTCAAGTACTTGCATCAAAACATTATATCTTAAATGCATGTAGGTATAGGTACCTACTTTTGATGAATTTGGTAATTATACCCGGCTTTAAATTTTTTAATTCACCACCAGCGAGAAAAATCTTATTAGCAACCTCATTTGCTACCTGGGGGTCGAATAGGGGACCTCGTGCACCAAAATACGCATTTTGACAACTCGGCCACAACCGATGTTATATAGACCGAATCTGTGTTCAAAATCGTTTTATCGAAATAATAATATCATTGCTTTCAATTTCAATGTGTCCATCACCAGAATCCTTCTTTTATTAGATATATATTTAAATTTGCTGTGTGTCTGGAAAAACTAAAATAATATAAGAAATAATCATCACTGTAAAACTGCTGTTTCCCTCACACCATTCTGCAGAATCAAAAAAATACTAAGATATAGGTACCTAAGTATAGTTATAAATATATTATATATAGGTATATATTTGTTTTTGCTGCAGGCAAGTGTAGGTTACATAATATACAAAACTTTTTTATAGGTAATGTAAATGCCAACTCGGGACCACTGACTTTCCTAAGGGGGCCCGGCCCCCTAAGGTCCCTCTCTTGGCTACGTGCCTGGAGAATAGGTATAGGCAGGTACCTACCTACCTACCTACATAAAAAAAAAAAAACTTTAAATCGCTATAACTTTGAAACCGAAGTCCGAACATGAAAAATCTATACACCTAAGCCGGATTTGTTCAATTTTTTTTCTTTAATATTATACTTACCGATTTACGAAAAAAAAAAAAAAAATTATAAAATACCTAGCCACTAAGCTACACTAATTTCGATTTTCTCTGTATACCAGCCGTATAGGTACCTACCTACCTACCTACCTACATCATGTGCGATAATGCAACGGTATAGGTGCCCATACTTGCTTAATATCTATTAGCACGTATATTAGCGGTTTGCGAATCGCGGTGGAGGGGAGCGACAAATTGCCGTGCTGATTTCCAGCTGACTGTCGTTTACGTCACGTTGTCGCCCGCTAATGGAATAGTGTGCCGTGTAACGTGTACAGCGCGCTTAGTCCCAGTCCCGTCGTCCCCGTGCGTCGTTCGCTGATAATAACCCCCGTTATCGACATGGCCGATAACAACGGTCTGCTAATAGCGCGAATCGTTTCTCACGTCGTCTACTGAGAAATCCCAAATCGGCATAATATAGTGAGTTCACATACGTAACTCCGTGTCTATATCTTTCACTGAACGTTACATTAACGTCACCGGTCACCATTACCGCCGCACATCGACAAGTTTAAAATGGACGCCTTCATGTCAAATAACCACAAGTGAGTATTGTATACTGTGTCACAATAATGACACAATATTATACACTGTGTATGGATACACGCCAGACTGTAATTTGACCGTCCGGAATTTGTTTGCCATTGTACCGTACTAGCCAATGTCTGTCATGGTACTAGTTCGGAACATGGTATGCACCTACAACGGGTCTGGTTGTTATACCGTCACAGTACGCTGACATTTCCATCTCAAATGTGTGACCCGAGTTCACTATAGAAATGTGTAGACTTCTAACAGTGCTAGTCCCTAACTTTGGAATTCAATTAACTGGAGTTCAATGCACCTTTGTTGTAATTGCAGTAGTAATCGAATAATGACATTTGTTCATTAGGTACACATAAAATATTAAATAATGTTACCACTTCTCATATATACTTTAATGTTCTAGGTACACATAATATCTAGGTACCTAGAAATAAATAATTTGTAAAATCAATATTGTTACATTTTAAATAAAGTAGGTACCCACCTATTTTGGATCTGTTCAATTTTCGTTAAAGCTAATTAGATAGGTTCGTTGATAGTAAATTTCATAATAAGTTTTATTCCTAGATAGGTATAATATATTACATTACATACCTAGGTACCTATATAGACAAATATTATTCACAAATGAAATGTTTTTGTTCATTTCTAACTACCAAAGCCGCTTTCCAGACCATTTCAGAGTACAGTCATTACCTACTCATTAGGTTATAGCTATCGGTAGGTTGTTCATGATATTATGATGTAGTTATATGTTTATGTATACTTATCACTTATAAATGATATATAAATATCTATAATCACTATGTTTATCTTGTAGATAAACCTCTATACACTGACCTATTTACAGCTGAACATTATTAAACATTTTAGTGTATCTATAGGTACCTACATTATAAAATGTATACCTAGGTATGTAATTATACATTAAAAATTACTTTGTATTAAGATATTGTTAATTATGGTTAGGTATATCGAGATTCCTTATTTTATTATTGCCTCCATTACCTACCTATTGCTTATTTTATTGAATTTAATCGGTGTTTTTTTATTTCAAATTGTTAGCAATATTAGGATACAAAAAATACCTATACTAAGCATTTCTCTCAGCATTTCTTTTATATTTTAATATATAGACAGATACTTACAGTTGTTATTAAAATAGGTAGGTAGGCTAACCTATATTAATTATACCTACCTAAATTTCAAACTAGTTTCAAAAACTATTTGACTCTAAAACCATCTAGGTATGTAATATCATTGATTATATTATATAGGTACAATATAATCAATGGTATTACATAAATGCTTAAAAATAAAAAATTATTTATTGATCAGAAGAAATGTAGGTACCACAATCAAAACATATTTAATTTAATAATTGACAAAATATGTCAATAATGTCAATCAGGGGCGTCATTTAATTTTTTTCTGGGTGTGTGAGCTTTTAAGCAGACCAATTTCAACATTTCACCAGGCTATTTTAAACATAGGTAGGTATTACTAAAAAAAAAATATTTTAATTTTCTTATCGATTCCTATAATATAATATATAAATACACGATACATACCTACCCAATATATCACTATATAATTTAATTATAATGGCACATTGGAGCATTAACGGAAGGCCAATTATTAACATTTTTATGTTAGTGGTGCTGTCGCACACCCTGCCTTCTCCAAATGACTCCCCTGATACCAATATTGATTCATCTATATAAATAGATATCAACTGTAGGTATTATTGTGAGAGTATCTTGTATCCACATCAATAATTATTAATTTTATTAATTAATTATATTATATACCTACCTAGTAAAAATTAAATGTGTAAGTATATCTGTTTTGTTATTTGTGGATAATGCTAAAACAAAATGTGAAAAATTGCATACCTATATCATTTATTAAATTACATTAATTTATTAATCTGTATTACTAGTAGATTGTAGATTTTAATATATATTTCTATGGCGAAGAAGAAGAAAAATAATTAATATATAAATGCATTTATAATATAAATACTCATAAAATAACTCGTATAGAAATCTACAACCTATTGGAAATACACATGAATAAATCAATATACCTATCTAATGTAAAAAATGGTATATACCATTTTTCACAATATATATTAGACATATTATGTAGGTATTTATCGGCTACCTAATTCCTATAGGTACTTATATTATACTTATAATTTCACTATTATTCTATAGGTATGTTTATTAAGTATGCAGGTATATTAAAAAAGTATTACTCAATATTATTATTTTTTATATTAATGCAAGATATCAAAGCTACTTGACAAAAATCTAGGTATTTAAATTTCATGAACATTGGACATAGAAATGATTTAATTTCAAAGTAAATAAATATGTTTTTGAATAGTTGAGTTTAAATAAAGTTGTGATAAATTTTCTGGAAGCAATCCAAAGTATTTATTGCCCTTCATAGTATTATGTGCACTGAGGCTGCACGATAAACTTTCTATTTATAAAATATAAATAAAATACGAATTGATATTTTAGTAACCTATAGACAATTTAGAATTATTATAGGTTGTTATATGTATGTTGCAGGTACATTTTTTAAGGAAGTTCTGTTATAGGTTTTCGTTTTGAATTGATACAAAAATATGGTTAAGCATGTGGTATTTTATTATTATTATTTTATAAAATATTTACTTATACAAAACGTGTCTGTTGAGAATCTTGTAGAATAAACCTTCAGTTTCACTTTCACTTCTCTTTAAAATTAACAACTATTGAAATTGTAAAACCAGTTTTTATACCCGACAACTGTATTGCTTGATAAATATTGAGTGTCGGAGAAATTTGTTAAAAAACAATTCATTTACTGATTGGTAGGTTAGGACAGGTAACTATTACCATTGATAACTATAATTCTAAAATCAATGATATTACTGAATAATCTTTCAACTTAGAATTTCATTTTTTTTTTCATAGGTACTTAGTTAAATTTACATTTTGAATCTTACAAAATTTTTATATATTATTATACCTTTAAGTATATAAAATTATCATGAATAATACACTTTTTAATAAATAATAGTTAGATAATAATTATTATAATTGGTAACATTTATGTTATTTATGTACTTTATGTTATTTATATCTACATATAATGTGTGTTATATGAAATAATCTAAATGTTCTAACTTTTAACACTAAAGAAGATTTTATGTTTACCTATATAAAAATATAAAAATACGAATAGGTCAAGGTACCTAGTTTGTATCATTACTTTCTCTCTAGACTTATTGTGTAATTATTTGAAAAGGGAATTCGTTGATGCAACTATACTTCTTAAATTCACTGTGCATGAAAGTTATAACTACACATAATTATGTATTATTTCATATAGAAACAACGATGGTAAAAATGTCTTATTGTTTAGTCTATACCGTAAGAAATAAATGTAAATAATGAGTTAAAAAAAAAAAAATAGATCGTGTTTTCTTACCATGATATATCTAAGGTTTGGAACTTTTATAAATCTTTAAAAAAATATGAACCAAAATATATTTAAAAAAAAAACCAATTTATAGACGTTAAACGTTATTGTTTTTAATTACCATATCAAATTTAAATAAATAAATACATACCTATACCTAGGTATTTTGATTAGGTTGTTAAACCAAAATATACGTCTGAATCCGTAAATATTTTATTACATAATTTAATATTTACATAACGACATTTTTACCAGTATCTAGATTCTAGATAATACGAGGAAATTGTGAAATTAAATCATTAAATACATATCACTTATTTAGCAAAATAAAATTTCATAGGTATTAGAATCTTCTGAACGACTATATTTACCATATTAAACATATTATATTTCAATATCACTGCTATGTTTTACTACATTCGATATAGCTGTACAAACCTTTGTACAAATGTTTATAAGTCTCATATGGTTATGGTTAAATTTTGTTTTTTCAATGGATTTGGATTTTTAAATTATAATTGTAATTATTCCAAATGAACGACGAGATCTAGTTTTTGAAAATATTTGAGTAGAAACGATATAGATATTATATGCTGATAATTAAAAAATTATTCCAACTCGATTTGTCATATAAGATATATTTATATTTTGTAATCCAATATCTTTTTTGCAACATACATGGTATATGTAGGTAATCGTTTTTGGTTTGGTGTGTCACAAGAACTTAAGACTTTCGGTGCAAAGAATTTTATAAAGAGTTACAGGATAAGCAATTGGTCATATTATGTACTCGCATATTGTTTGACATGTGCAAAAAGTAACTATTATTTTATTTTCTTCTAAATAGTTCAAGGTAGATAATAAATAATAATAATATACGACATGCTGATCAGTGATTACATTTGTCCCTCAGCTCATTGAAATATAATTATTTTGCAAATATTATTATAATTTGGTTTAAAAAAATCATTATTAGGACATAGCGTATATATATCTATGCAATTCATATAATTAATTTTGTTTTTGTAACTGTTATTGTATACTTTTTCTATTTATTATTTCTTTGTTATTATATTTCGTTTAAATGTGTTAGTACCTACGTATTACCTATATAATACCTACAGCTAATTACATTATAAAATACAATTTTAGTTTAAGATTTTAAATAATAAGTATTAATATAAAAGGTACCTATATAATACATATTATATGCCCGATAAAAATGTAATTATAAATGCTAGTCGATTACCCGAAAATACAATTATTTAAAAAAAAATTACATTTAATTTTTTGAGAAATATTTTTTATAAAATTATGGTTTTAAAAAGTAATTTCGTCATCTCAATCAAATGTATCAAAATATTAACAAAATTTTCAAATAATATACGAACTTGTATAGGGAATATAATATAGGACATTTTTAATTTTCGTTTTATATTAATGAAATATTTGTCTGAAAACTATTTATTGCTTAGTTTGACAAAGTTTGGAAATATGAGTAAAACCTATGTAAATAGATGTAAAATTATTGTAAGAAATGTGCACGGGAATTTAAAATAATAAACATCACTATAAAAACTACTACCATCGTTCTACTCAAAATCTAAAACTTGTACTTCTTACATTTTTAACTCAATTAATATAGAAATAACATATTTAAAAGTATATTAACTACTAGTATTACTAACCATATTAACTATTAGACCCATAATGTTATAAAAAAAATTTAAAAAACTATAATTTTTAAAATTTGTATAAATATGTTTGAACATCATATAATATATATATTTATCAATAAAAATGTTAAATACATATTCTGTGAAAATTTAAAGTCTTTTAAATCCACTTTCCCCAAAATTCGAATACATTTCATTCCAAAATAATAAATGTCGAACAACTTTTAATGGCTATAAAAAAAATTATACTATTGATTTTCGAGATTTTTTTTATTATAGTTAACGTACATTCAGCCTTGTATCACATTTTTAGGTAATAAAACACAAAATATCCCTTTTTGGAACTTCTAAATCTAAAATTTCTATAAATAACTCGAAATTCCCTAAAAAAAAGATTGAACATTTATACCACTGTCAGCATAGTATTAAATTACGTATGATATATTCAGTAAAATAAAAATATTTATCGCATTGATCAGAATTAAAATCTGAATTTAAAATGTATTTATGTAGGTAATAACTTGTATTTGTATTAGTAAGTCAACAAATTAAATGCATTAATAAGCGTATTTATTTTTGTTATAGAAATTTCATTTAAAAAATGTAAGAATAAATATTGTGTATTATGACGAATAGAAAGTTGGTGTTAGTATCATTATTATTATGTTAATGGTGAATGTTATTATGATGTGTACCAGGTACTTATATATGTTATGTTAAAAAATGACACTGTCAGTCAGTGGCGTAATTTAAATATTTTGTTTCAACACGCAAATTGTATGCAGACCATCAGTGGCGTAGCCAGAAATTAATCAAGGGGGTGGGTTTAATTAATTATGTAAATGTGATATAACTTACAATATTATATATTCAACTTTACGGGCCTACATAGTCATTATTCATTAGCCATTAATCATTAATCATTATTCGGCTGTCCTGAAGAAATATTAGGGGGGGGGATGTTGAATTCCGAATACACAAAGTTTTAGATTTTGCCGACTTATTCCATCCTAGAGGTGGTGGATGAGATACCCCCCTCGGGACAACCCTGTATGTAATACTCAACAAATTAACGGTGTATACACAGTTGAAAGAACATAATTTAGAGTGTGATTAGTATATTTTTAAATTGTAATTTATTATGCTCGCAACAACTGTTAGCTTTAAAAGACTTTTGTTGAAGAAATATCCTTATTTACATGTAACTGGTTCGGTAATATTTTTTTAAAAAAAATGTATTATTATATTTGTAGATTTTCTTTTGTTATTCATATTAAAAGGATGCTACACATCCATTTTAGCGATATTAAAATACGTTTAGGCTCTATAACTACAACTTCTCTTATAGTAATCGCAGAATCAAAATAAAATGTATACAAAATATGAAAGATGAGAATATTTACTATGTCGTAGCGTTAGGTTTTTTTAGTTGATACCTATATATTTTTTTTAACTTAAAAATTTTTAAATTTCACGATTTTCAATCACGGATTGTAGGCTTTCAAAAAAACATATTGAAAAAACCTCAGCACAGTAAATATTCTGATCTTGAATTTTTATATTAATTTGACTCTGCGATTATAAAGAGAAAAGTTGTAGTTGTAGAGCATGAACGTGATTTTTAACAAATATCGTAACATAAGAATAAAAAATGGTACTGACACATAACTATTTTTTAATTACTTTTATGTATAGGTATTTAAATATTTTAGATTCTGAGCGTAGCGAGGAAGCTTATGGTTTTACAATGATGTTTTTTTTTTTATTTATTTTTTTTTTTTCTGTAAATACTTTTTCTACCAGAAGGAGTGCTCCAATCTTTACACTCATACCCGGTTTCCGGTAGCAAATTGCATCTAGTTGGTACTTTTAAGAGGTCATTTTTCGATTTTCATAATAGTTTTTAAATGCGTAAGCAAAAACTACCAAAAAATTACGAAAAATACGATTTTGTAAAATCGAGAATTTTAATTTCGTCGTTATTTCGAAAATAATGACTTTATAATCTTGAAATTTTTACCAAATATTTAATTTAGTAATATATTTACGTTGATTAAGTTTTTTGAAATTTTTTTAAAATTTTGGTATATTTATAGACATTTTTAGTTTTCGAGGTTTTTAAGTCCTAAAAGGAGTAATTTTCGGTTTTAAGTTCTGAAAATTTTATACAGCGTTAAATCCTATGTCACAATTTTTTTTTATGGTCATTTTAATTTTTTCAGCAAAATTATCAATTTTGAGGTATTTAAGCCCAAATAGTTGGTAAAATGAGATTTTAAGACCTGGGCAAAAATTGTGATTTTCAATGATGAATAACACAACTAAAAAATAAAATTAAAATAACAGCCTCGATCGATCCCTACAAAAAAAAATGATATGAGTTATGTATACTACACCGAAGCTACGCTCAGAATCGTTTTATTGAATGCAATGATTTATCATTGCTT
>JAIPRL010002454.1:0-23010 GCA_025469235.1 Pemphigus obesinymphae | reverse complement strand
CCCATTTTTAAGCTGATGACACCTCGCAATTCATAAGTCATCGTTTTGTATCTTATTATTGGTGGGATATCAACCCATAGGTTTTTTCAATCTAGTGGGGGTAGGAGTGTCAAACAAATTCTGAAAATTATCAAACAAATTCAAACAAATTACAAACTAAAAATGTACACTGTCAGAAACCCAAAATTCGAAAAGGGGGGAGCCAGCGAAATGTACGTCCTATACCTACCTATATAGGTATTACCTTTCGCGGAGATTGTGCGCGAACGCTAACATTTATAATTTGTTTATCGCAATACATAATATATAATATTATGCACTCGTATACTATACTTTTTTTTTTTTTTTTTCATTATAATATAATATATAAATATATACATTTTTTGCCCGGCGTGCGCGTATCAATAAGCGCACTTTTACGATGATGACGACGTTGATAATATAAAATCCGACGGTGGCAGTAAGATAAGGGGAGGGGAGCAATCGTTGTTCAAGGCAAACAAAGGTTATTTCCTAGTCCCTACTATAATAGTACTACTACTATTTCCATGTACACGCCGTATTACTAATAATAATATTCAGCCGCCAACTGTTGGTTTAATATGCGTGTGCGCGCGCGCTACACGGACCACGACTAGACGGCCGAACGACGAAGGCGCGCGTAGTACACGTCGAGTCCCCGTGCGCCCGTATTTTTTTTTATATTTTTTCGAATAGTGATCGCGATGAATCGCTGGTAAACGGTCCCGTCCCGCGTCTGTACGTCCGTCCGCCGTTCGGATTTTGCGTGAATATCGTTTATTTTCGCCTTCCGTTTTAAATATTCACCAAACTCCTCCCGATAGCAGTTAATGTGTAGCACACTGCACTACCTACCGATATAATACTACACGCGCGTAAAAGTCCCCGGAAAATATAGACCGCGAATATGACTGTGATCGACGAATCCGTCGTCGTCCCCATGGACGAGCTGTCCGCCGCCGCCGCTAAACAAGACGGCCGTATAATCGATCCCGTGTCTGTTGTCAGGAAATCCAGTACGGTCAAAGTGACGATCACGCCATGCCAGCCCAAGACCCTGAGCCATCTGCCCAAGAGGCCGCCGGTGGACATCGCCTTCTCCGATCTCGTGTACACCGTGTCCGAAGGGAACAAAAAAAGTGAGTAACCCATAATAATAGGTATAATATCTACTATATTATAATAATGTAATTATTTTAAATTTTGTGTTTTTCGAAACCGCCCATAAAAATCGAGGAATCGATAACCATAATAAACATATTATACATATTATAAAGAATCCCGTCGCAGGTAGGTAATGTGTTTATCCTTTTGTCTTCGAATTTCCTTCCCCTCTACCACCTGACTAGAATGTTTACATTACTGTACACGACATTATAATAATGTTATCACGTCGTTATTGGTATTTGCGTCAACAATATATATAGATATAGGTAGGTACATATTATATCGATCGACGGTCGTATTGATTTATAATGACCACGTACCTATATAGCACTGTTCAGCTCGTCAGTGTATTATGATGTTTAATGGGATCCATTGTATATATTCGTTTTATTTTGTAACAAAAAAAAGTTCACTGAAATAGTCAGACGGAACGTGTTATTTTTTCCGGAAGTCTATTATTTTTCATGAAATATCACGCGTACTCGGATCTAAGTCTCTGCAATATTCCCAGTTGTATGGCTGTGTAATGGACGGAAATAATGTTATATGATTTGATTGACGTAGTCGTTACTATAGTAAACTATTATGTTATGGTGTAGAAATACTTACAATATATAGTCATCATTGTGCGAATATTTCGTATCGGTACATGGGAGATTCGCCATAAGGCGGATAAGGTCACCGCCGGCTGTCCGAAACGTGATATGACACAATGCACATTATTATACGACGTATCGACTCGTTTGAAGTCCATCTTGATCACGCGTTATACGGCTCGGACATTACATTAAATTGTACCTATAGGTAAAATTATTATGCGTTAATATATTACTGCCGAAGGCCGCGGCTGTTTTATACAACGAATCAGCAATTTTCTCGTTGTTTTTTCCTATATACAAGTTGTTATTGTTTTTGAGACCAAGTCTGTACCCACAATATAGGTAAACGATTGATAATAACATTTTGTTTCCATTAATCAATTCATTTATTTATCCATTAATTACCCTGGGCGATTTTCTAAAAAATTATTTTCAGTTACCTATACATACACATCTCAGATACCTTATACACCTTTTCATCGTGTATAATATATATATGCACAAACCAAACGTTCGAACGATTAATGCAGGAAAGGGCAGAAGGTCGAAGACCCCCCCCCTCTCGTTGTATCAGTCGTAGTTTGTAAAAAGTATCAGATATCCAAGACAGGGTTTTCCAAAATGTATATATATACATGATACTTGTGTTAAATTTGTGAGAAAAAAAATGTTTTAATTTTTACTAATTCGTTATTATCTACGGAAATTTAATAATTTTTTTTTTATTTTTATAATAAAATTACCATATATACCTAGGTAGGTACCTATATTTTTATAGGTTATTTATACTTACGTGTTCGTTTGTTTATATCTGTAAGTTGTATATGGGTATAATTATTTTTATTATAATTCCTTTAAATACAAAATCAGGGGGGAAATCTTGCCAAAAATAGCAAAATTCGCAATAAATATTTCAATTATTACTCAAATTTATGCCTAATAAATTAAAAGCATTAAACGCAAATAATTTTTAAAAATAGGTACTGCTTATCCGAAAATTTATGAATATTGGTAATATTTATTACTGTTTCGAGTGTTGACTATATTGATTTTAAATCGTGAAGGATCGATGTTGTTTATTTAAATTAGTACTCGTTGAAATGAGGAAATAACGGATTACTCATATTGAAAATGTGTCGTTAGTGAATCGTTTGAAATTTTATATCTATATCAATATAATAACTGTATATTAACTGTGTGTATATATATATATTATAATTTATGTATAATATTATGTAGGTCTATACGAATTGAATATATCGAACGATATGTCCGTGTGTGATGCATTAATTATAACAATAATTTACTGTAGTACATTTGTATCTTTGACAAATAAACGTATAAAAAATGTATAAAGAAAAATATTATTCGTATACGCGAGTATACCTATATTATGAAGCACAGAATTTGAACTATATTTGATATTGCATTTCTGAATGAGTAATCTATTCTTTATTTGTTTATATATTTTTTTGTTTAACTTTCTCCGGCAATATAGTAGATACCTATATTATAAATAGTAGGTACCTAGCATTGTTTATTAATTTTTTTTCTATAATAAAATTGCTTTATATTTATTTGAAAATTTACAATCGGTATACTGAGTATAATAAGGATATAAAAACTAAAATGTTAGATAGGTACCTAAACTATAGATATTTCTCGATACTATCAATCCCCGAATATAGTAGTATATGAACTGTTATAAATTAAAATTTGTTAATTATTTTTAGCCATCAATTAATTCAAAGTACATATATTATTATATTCGATACTATATATATATATGTATTATAGTATAGGTAATCTTTAACTTGGTGCTTATATGGATAAACAAATTCACGATCACTCTCAATCACTATTTACCCATGAACAAAAAAAAAACTCGTTTGTGTATTTCAATAACAAATATATTACAAATACACTGTTTATTATATACACAAATGGCAATTTCCTCTTCATACTATCACTAAAGAATATATAATATAAAATATTATCTAACAATAATTTTCGATGGTTGTTTATATGTCATATCTAATGTTATTTTGATTATAAAAAATACTCGTCATTTAATCGTTTAATTCTATATTTTTATTGACTGATATATACATATATATTTCATTATGTATTATTTATTAACTGAATATAATACAAATGACGAACTTTTGAATAAATTAAAATTTATTATTGTATTATTATAATATAAATATATATATTCGCAATTAGAATTACATTTTTGATAGAAGCAAGGGCCATTCGCTTATTTAGGGGGAGACTATGAGGCAATTGCCCTCTGCAGCAATTCCAGGGGTAACAAATTTTAAAAGGCGTTGTTTGAATAATATTAAAATTAAAATAATGTCGGGAGAAAGATGATTTATTGAATGACCTTTTTTATTTGTTCATCAACTTAGTATTAGTGAGGGAATAGCAAACTCATGTGTGTACCTTGGACAACTAAATCCTAAATAAGCCACGGGCAAGTGCTAATGTTTTTAAATATATTATGAATAAAAAAAAAATACAAATCAAACAACAATTTTGTTCACGTATTATAAATTTGAAAACTTTTCGAGTTTCGGGGGTGTGTACATAATGGTCCGAAGTGGCTTTGAGTGGTTTTCACCCAAGTAGTATTCAAATTAATCTTGAAAATCCTATGTTATACAATTGTACACCTATGCATCTATGAAGCACTTCACAACATGTGAATAGATAATTAATAAACAGCTTTAGAGTATTTTTTTTTGTTTTCGAAAATAAATGATTGTTTTTCTTAATATCCACTTAGATATTATAATAATTATTGGTGATGCAAAAACTTTTTTTACTCGACCTAAAGAAAAGATTTGAATTTTTGGCTATATAGGTACTTATTAAAATAATGACGATTATCAAGAACTGAATGAGCATGGAGAATTCACACAGAAATTTTAATGACTCTTAATATGTGTGCATTAACCATTGACGTACTATACGAGAATATATACGTATTATATATTGTGTTTTGACTATATTCGTAAAAACCACTGATGGAATCTTTGTCAAATTTTAATGCAAGGTCACGGTTTGTATTTTGTCCTCGCATGCAGACCGGTTAGTTCTCGTTCATATCGGATATAATGTAGATAGAACGTTGTAAAATTGTTCATATAGAAGGAGAACCCCTATTAATTGTTCGTATTTTATGAAACTGTAAACGGTGTTGTTTTAACATAATTTGATGAATTCTTTGATTAAAAATAAAACTCTAAATGCTAAATAGTTATTATTTAATATTATAATTATTTTTATATTTTTTATTATTATTATACCTTTATATAGTTGTTTTAAATATATTTCATTATATTCATCATTTCCAAAGCTGAAGGTCATATTTTTACTGACAAAATATATGTTTTTCAACGATAATATTGTAATTCCGATTTCAAAACGTATCATTATTGCTTTACTGTATTTTTGTACAATCACAAATGCAACCTTACTAGGAAAATTGATTAATGATCATGGTTGTGAAACTTGCGTTTATAGTTTATCATTTTGTTCTTTTTAAATAATGACTTTTTTATTGCCGTTTCGTTCTTCAATTTCCATGTAAATTAAGGTACTCACCTGTAGTCCGAATCGACTGCTATATATAAAATGTATTATATATATATAATAGATAGATAGGTATATATATTTGTTGCATAAATGCTCTTCAATACAAATAGTAGAAATGATAACAATTCAGGAAATTACGAATAATTCATTCGGTATGCAATTTGGCCTTATACAAAGTATTAAAGTATAAATAGTATTATGATACCATTTAAATTTAGTTTTTCCACTAAATAATAATTATCATACATATTACAGTTTCTGATCAAAATAACTGGGTACACATAGTGGTGTATTTATGGGGGAGGAATATCATCCTACGTATAATTTATTTTATTTTTTTCATAATCCTAAGATTGCAAATTAAATGACTGATGGTCCTTCATTCTTCTCTGTCTAACGCTGCTACTTTTAGGTCTTTTTTACTTGCTTTCCTATATCTTCTATAATCTGCTTAATAAATAGAGTTCTTGGGCTCCCTCCTCCAGTTTTTCCGTTTATTTTACCTTTAATTATTGTAGAAATCGACCCATACGCTGTTCCTTCTTACATGTCCTATTCATTTTTTTTTTCTTAATTAAACTCCATATAGATCTACGTTCGTTCATTTTTAACGTAGGTACTTCTTTATTTCTAATTTTCTCTGTTCAGGAAATTTTTAATACCTTTCTCCAATATTATGTTTTAAAAACTTCGATTTTGCTCTATCCGATTTGAGTATCGTCCATTTTTCAGATCCGCACAGCGCTACGCACTCCACACAAAACTCTTTATAAGCGCTTTCCTGATATTCAGACTTACTGTGTTCGCAGTGAATATATTTATATTTTTATAGAATGCTTGATATTCCAAAGCTATTCTGCTTTTTATGTTTTCCATTACAAGTTATTTTGCTTTCTAAATATAAAAAACTATTTCCCACTATTCTCGTTTACAATTATTATGGCCAAGTTCAACGGCTGTTTTCTACATATAAGTATTTTGGTTTTATTTCTGTTAATTTTCGTATTATACTCTTTGTCTTTGAATGTATCATTAATTTTTCGTTAATATGTCATCTAATTTTTCTTTGTTTTCTACTAGCATTCAATGCTAGTAAGGGAAAATTTTATTTTTCCCTTACTTCTTTCCGGGAAAAAAAGCGTGTAGGACACAAGTTCGAGGTGCCATACATTCTTTGAACTATAAATATTTGGAACTTCTTTATTTGAACATACAATTATTTATTATTAAATTTATTCGTTTTTGAAATGATTTAAAGTGGAATTTTTAATTTTTAAATCTTGAATAGATAAACCTTGAATGCATAAAGTTGGAATCGGGATTATCTAAAAAAAAATCTGTAAACGATGTAACTCGGAATCGGATTATCTGGAAAAAATATTATAAATCGTTAGGTATAATCTTAATAAATAATTTTTTAGGGAGAGGGGTTTAAATGTCTTAGAAATAATTTAACCTTCCCCTCCATTGGTAGGTATAATTTTATGGGATGTATAGAAATGTTATAGCCTAGAAATTAAATACGTAAATGTATTTACACGTACACAAATTGATATTTATACTGCGCATGTATTTTCTTAAAGAATTTATATTTTGAAAATTTCACACAAGGGATATTTTAATATACCCTATTACCTTCTAAAATATTATTACAATCCGTGGTCACTCGGTGGATATATATAATATATCTAAGTTCATCATTTCCAGATTTATAGTTTCAAAAAAATATCAATTCTAGTGGTTTTACAATGACGTTTCATTTTTTTTTTATTACGTTGATTAAATTATATAAATTTTTTTTTGCAATTTTTGGCTATTTATAGACATTTTAGATTTTGACGTTTCTAAGTCCTAAAAGGTGTAATTTTGGGTTTTAAGACCTGAACATTTTATTTAATTTTTAATATACGTTACTTTAATTACGTTTAAAAAATCTCGAAAATCCGAAGTCAATTTTGATGTATTTAAGTTTAAATAGTTAGTAAAATGAGATTTTAAGACCTGAAACCAATTTAATATAATGTTAGTAGTGCATTAATTTAACTAAATTTAAAAAATCGACGGGAAAAATGTGATGTTTATTTTTTTTCTCTCTTTTTCTGTTAACAAAATTTATACCAGAAGGAAATAGAAGTGCTCCAATCTGTATAAACTTACTCTATTTCCGATATCAAATTGCATCTAGTTGGTACTTTTGAGAGGTCATTTTTCGATTTTCTCAATAGTTTATTAATGCATAAAGAAAAACTACCAAAAAATGATGAAAATCAAGATTTTTTATTTCTTTAGATATCAAAAATCAGTACCTACCTAAAAATTATAGAGGTAAATAACAACTATTTGTCATCTATCTCAATGCCAATGGTTTAGACAAAACATTGGAATCATAATTATTTATTTTGAATAATTTACTATAGACTAGTCCTGTATATTAAAATAATGCAACCAACAAAGATTTTAATTAAAAGGTCAAGGGGAGCGATCTACCTATCGCCCCCCCCCTGAAAACCGCCACTGCTTAAAACCAATACATTATTTACTTTGCTCAGAACCTAAAATAGTAAAAGCTATAAAAATTATTAAAGAACTTGCGGACTCATGGAAAAACTTGGTTATTAAGTTGGCACTTTAAAGAGAACATTTTTCGATTTTTCCAATTGTTTTCTTAAGCATAGAGAAACTATATGCTTCTATATTAGACATGTTTTATAAATGTATGGTAAATAACAAAATAATAATAGTATATTATCCGGTAAAAAATCTGTATCTGAACGATTTTTTAAAATTATGTTCACCATTTCTCAGAAAATAATTCATCACCAAAATCAAAGTTTTACAATAAATTAGAGGTAGTATGTAAAATAATGGAATAACAAAATATGTAGCCGTTATATCGCACACATGAATATTGTATATATACTCATATAATATATGATGAATAATTTCATTGTACCTACTATGTTTTTTTCCTGTATCAAATAATTTAGCTGAAGGTTCATTCAATGCGTTTAAGAGTTCATCGTTCTCTTTATAAACTGTTTGACAATTCTAAATAGTCTCAAATAATATTTATATATTATATAATTGAAGAAAATCAACATTTGTAAAAAAAATTTATAAATAATTTTACCCGAAAGCTTCAGTAGAATTCGGTAATAAATAAATTATAAATGACGTGTAGTTACCTATAACTTACGGTACCTATACTAGCATATTCAATTATGATAATTCGTTATCCAACATATTATTATATGGACAGAGAGCGATTCTTTTAACGTGCTAACCCAATTTCACCTGTGAATATTTTTTTATTATTTAATTTTTTTGTAAACTTGAGATACCTACTAATGTAACAATATTTTTTTATCCTTGCTATTTTAAGTTTTATACATTTAAATATATTTATTAACCTATATTTTTGACTTAATATTCCGATATGGAATATTTTTCTGAAAATTTTGTTGTATTTTTTATATTTATATTTATTTATTTATATATTTCTATATATTTATATTATATTTTTTTTTATTATTATTGTTTAATTTTGTTGTATTTTAATATTGAATATTGAACCAACAGTTTATTATTTATAACTCATATGAGTAGGTATTTAAAATTTTGATAATTTGTGTGTGGAGGGTGGAGACAGAGGATAATTTTTATACTATTCCGCATTACTTTGTTCTAATAAACTTAAAATGTTAATAAATAATTAAGGTACATTAATTTTAAAAAGTTATTTTGCTTCAGAATATTAAGTAAAAATGTAGGTTTATATTTAAGAAAAGTTTAAAACCTAAAAAATAATAAACAATTCTAACTTTTTATAAAAATTTAGTGATATCTTAAGTGCCTATTTGAAGTTTATAAAAAGAAAAAAACAAAAATTAAAAAAAGATAAATATTCACAGAGAAAATTGTGTGAACACGATATTAGAATCGTCAGCTGTAATAATAACGGAAAACAAAATAAATAGATACCTATTTTAAATATGTACCTACCTATTTGAATTGGCCTGGTGGTCATTTTCTAGTCATTAAATATGTTTGACAATTTCAAATATTATAATATAATGTAATATAATATAATCTTATATTCTTACTAGTATAATATATTGAATTAAATATTATTTAATTCATTTATTTATTTATTTTTTTTTTTAATTAATAATTTAATTGTTTAATTATCTTTCAGATACCAAAAATATTTTAAAGTCTGTAAGCGGTCGTTTGAGATCTGGCGAATTGACGGCTATCATGGGCCCATCTGGTGCTGGAAAATCCACATTACTCAATATACTAACGGGATACAAGTAAGATAATTTATTATATAATCATAAGTTATAACCAATAGCTAGTCGAAATGACTAAAAACTCGATTTTTAAAATCTTAAATAACCAAAAATATGATATTCAAAATCAAATGAAAATTTAAAATTTAGATAATATGTATAGGTATATTTCATAATTATAGTCTAATATAACATAATATTGTTCATCTCCTAGTATCTATTTTTAAATAGTAAATGTGCTTAATGGTGTAGGTATATTATGAATAATTATGAGCTAAAGTCGATTTGAAATCCAGACATGTACATCCTACATACATGTACATTATATAATCTGAGCAATCTGAAAATCATAAACATCTTCAGCATTCACATTGTTTTGTAACCAAAAGTAGGTACCTAAATCATCGTAGGTATTGCAATTTTATGAATAATTAAGTATAATAAGGTATGAATACAAATACAAAATACAAATAAAGATAAAATCTTAATAGTTCATATTACTACTTGCATTTAAATATCAAAATCTATCTAAAAAAAAAAAATGAAAAAATTGAAATCTTGGAATAAATGATTTACACAATTTTAAATTGTGTTTTGGGTTTTTCACTGTATTCCCAGTCATACAGTTATTTATTCATTACTATACTTGTTATTTACAGAATTAATTTCACTACAGGTATTTTAATTTTAATTAATCAGTTAGATTCTCTTTATATGTGGAATGGAATGCTTTTTGCTTAACATTTAAATACCTTTGTAATAGAAATTGATTGTAATTTAAGTACAATATTATCATCTGAACAAGGTTACACATGCTTGTGTGTATTCATAGTGTCTATAGTTCACAATGATAATTTATTAGCTTATTATCCTTTAATCAAGAAATACAATATGAAACAGACTTCTATTACAAACTATAGTAATTTGTTGGCATTGTTCAATGTTGACCTATTTCATTATCAAACGAAAATATATGCAATAATATTTTTTAATCATATTTATGTTGTGTTTAAATTCTAGATGTTCTGGAGTTAAAGGTTCCATCACTATCAACGGACATGAAAGAAATTTGAGTCAATTTAGAAAGTTGTCATGTTATATTATGCAGGACAATCAGCTTCATGCCAATTTATCAGTAGAAGAAGCTATGCATGTAGCTACATCTTTAAAGTTAGGATCAGATATATCAAAGGACAGCAAATACCAAGTGGTTAGTCATTGTAATATTATTACCAAGAATATTTCCCATAACCCATGAAGATTAAACTAAACATGAAGACAAATATTAATACTTTATATGGAATTTACATTGTCTTTTAGATTCAAGAAATATTAGAAACATTAGGACTACAAGAACACCGAAGGACAATGACTAGTAATTTGTCAGGGGGGCAGAAAAAACGTTTGTCCATTGCTCTTGAACTTGTCAACAATCCTCCCATTATGTTTTTTGACGAGCCAACTAGGTTAGATTTTATCATCTCACAATAAATGTATGAATGTGTACATTTCAAATGTTAATTTTATGATTCTAGTGGATTAGATAGTAGTTCTTGTTTCCAATGTATTTCCCTTCTAAAATCATTGAGTCGTGGTGGTCGTACAATTATATGCACAATCCATCAACCCAGTGCTCGTCTGTTTGAGATGTTTGACCATCTGTACACCCTAGCTGAAGGACAGTGTGTTTACCAAGGTTCTACAAAACAACTTGTTCCCTTCCTTGGCACCCTTGGACTTGAATGTCCCAGTTATCACAACCCCGCATCATACTGTAAGTAAAATACATTGGAGTGACTTTTGATTATTCTAATGGAAATATATGTTTAGTAATTGAAGTATCTTGCGGTGAATATGGAGATAATGTGCGCAAATTGGTAACGGCTATTCAAAATGGCAAGTACGATATTCAAATGGGTAAACCATTTCCACATCCTGAGAATTTGAACAATGTGAACCAAAAGGAAATACTAAAATGTAAATATTGATACAATGTCTTATATCATTGATATATTATGGATTATTTTTGAATTAATATTATTCATTTTAGCCAGCAATCTGTCTTCAAACTTTATTGAAATAGATAAACTCTCAAAATCAGTTGAATCTGATAGCTTGTTGCAGTATTCAGGAAATCAATTTACTAAACTTGGTTAGTACTTATATATTATTACCTAAATACATGTAGGTATTTAATATGTTTTTAAATTACCTTCATACAATAGACTTGGTATGTTTATCAATAAATATTAAATATACATTAATAATATAATATATTTTGTTAATAATTAAGATGATGATTTGATTAATAATTCCGAATTGAGTTCAATTAAAACTGGAAAATTAAATAATGCAGATGAAGCTACTGATTCTTTATTAAAGAATGGTTTACCAAGTAGCCAACAGCGATATGCTACATCTGAGTTTGCTCAATTTTGGATTGTTCTCAAGCGGACATTATTGTTCAGCAGAAGAGATTGGGTATGTGAATATAAAAACTAAATAATTTTGTATGAATATTTTAACTGGTTATTTTAATTTTAGACTCTCATGTACTTACGTTTATTTGCTCACATTTTGGTTGGATTTTTAATTGGTTCATTGTATTATGACATTGGTAATGATGGTGCCAAAGTACTTAGTAATCTTGGATTTTTGTTTTTCAACATGTTATTCCTTATGTACACATCAATGACAATCACCATTTTATCATGCAAGTTCACTTATTGACTAGTCAATTATTAAATTTTTAATAAATAAAATGTCTAATCCATTTTTACAGTTCCCCTTGAGTTGCCCGTTTTAATCAAAGAAAATTTCAATAGATGGTATTCTCTGAGATCATATTATTTGGCAATTACATTATCAGACATTCCATTCCAGGTAATTTTGTTTAAGTTGACATAATAGATCAACATCTAAAATATTTAGTTGTGTGAATATTTATGTAAATTATGTTTGTTTTATTATTATGTTGTAAATTATATTTTGCATTATGTAAACGCTATGTGAACAATTATATTTTTACCCTATTATTCTATATATTTTTTTTCTATTTAGGCAATATTTTGTGTCATGTATGTGGGTATTGTGTATTACATGACTGCTCAACCACCTGAAATGTTCAGATTTGGTATGTTCTTATCGGCTTGTCTTCTCATATCATTTGTTGCACAAAGTGTTGGACTTGTTGTTGGAGCTGCAATGAATGTACAAGTAAGTAAACTCAAATTAATAATACTAATGATTTTAATGTAATAGTTTAATTAAATTCATTATATTTTAAAATCATAATTATTATTTTTAGAATGGAGTGTTCTTAGCACCAGTCATGTCTGTACCTTTCTTGCTCTTCTCCGGATTCTTCGTTAGCTTTGATGCTATACCTGTCTACCTACGATGGATTACATACTTAAGTTATATCCGTTATGGTTTCGAAGGCACAGCATTGGCAACATATGGATATGATCGAGAAATCCTTAAATGTTACCAGGTATATAATAAATGTTACATGAAAGTAATACCTTAAACATGATATTTATTTGTTTTCATTTTAAATTATAGACTTATTGTCATTTCAAGAAACCATCTACCACACTAAGAGAATTAGATATGATGAATGCAAGTTTTTCATTGGATATTATTGCCTTGATTGTAATCTTCTTTGTGCTACGTATATCTGCATTTGTATTCCTCCGATGGAAGCTCAAGTCTTCACGTTAATTTATGTATACTATTAAGAAGCTCTCTTCTATTATGATCAACTATGAATTAGTTAGTTAAGATATCTGATTTATCCTTGAATGTATATGTATATATATATATTATATAATATATGAAATATATTATTATTATATTATTGCTTGGTTATGGTTTATATAGATTTTATAATAATTCAATTTGTTATGATTTTCTATTATTTGGATAGTTAAATGTATTTTTGTGATATAAACATTTTAAACAAAGAAATACATCATGAAGAATAAAATAGAAAACTATGAAGCATTATAAAAATAGATATACTGTATATCATATTGTCCTGTTAAATGAACATGTGTGAGAAAATAGTTTTTATTCATTTATTATTTTTATTATTTTTTTAATGTACTTTTTTAATCTTTAGAACTATGAACCCATAATATTATCAGATAATTTAATAACTTATTATTATTAGTGTTTGTATTTTTTTTTTATACATAACGTACAATGTTTAACCAATTGTATTACGAAATATATTTTGATCTGATTTATTTTATTTTCTGTAATACATTTCAACAAATTATTGATTTAAAATCAATAAATATATAACTACAATTATGGGCATAAAATTAATTGGTAATATTATATATCATAAGTGTTATTTTTTAATATGAACATTTTTTAATTATGGTAGGTATGAATCTAGATAAAAACCTAAAAACTGTACCTGAATTTAAAAATGGAATTTTTCGTTTATAGATTTTTATATATAAATATTTTTTTTTTACATACAATTTATAATTAAATCAAAATGTCAATAAACCTATTCTTTATTTATTTTATTAAAAATGTTTAAATATTTCCAGCATTTAGTGTAGTAGGGCCAATCCTATGACACATTCCAAAGGTGGGACATTGATCAAATTTCAGTGACACCTAAAAAATAAACCTCATTCAAATTATATAAAAGTATTAAAGGGGTATATTTTTAAAACATTTTATACATTTCTTGATACCAATTTTAAGTAACCCTTATAATGTGTATAATAAAGTTAGTATAATATAAAATAAGTAGTATTTCATTTTGATAGCATTATATACAATATATATTGTACTAAGTACCTATATTTTAGGTATGTGAAATTTTTTTGATACTGGTTGTAAAATTTTGGCACTTAACTCCAAAAAGGTTCACCACCCCTGACTTAAAGCATAATAATAATAATATATTATCACCGAATGTAAGGGATTCATATTATGCGTTATTGGTGTATTGAGAAATTTAGAGATGTTCTTCGATTGTAACAATATCCTGTTTACTTATAATGTACTAATTTTGAACAATTAATTATATATGTACTATTGTAAACATTAAAAAAAAACTTATGTGGTATAATAAAAAGTGTAAGAGGAAAAATTTACGAAATATGTAACATCGCATATTTTCTATTAAGTTGCATAATATAATAATAATCACTATATATTATATTATAGTACACTTATAATATTTAACTGAAAATAGCAGTGGGTATAGTCTTTGCCGTAATAATAATTATTACAATAAACGAGTGTCTGCTATATAATTTAAAAATTAAAATTGTTACTGAACAATAATTGAATAATTTGACGAAATTAAAAAAACATGTTTCTTTATTTTTTATGAACTATATATTCACGTTTATTTCAATTTTTTTAAATATTCGCCAAACAACTTTTTTTAAAAAAAATTGTAAGCTAGTAGTTTTTTAAAATTATTTTTCATGTAATTATACCAATTCATAGTACCTACCTATTTATAATGTTAATTTACAAAACATACATTTACACTTATAATTATTTATTTTCAGAGGTAATTTTTAAACTTTTTGTGGGTCTGTGGTCCTAAATTTATTGATTCCCCTTTCACATATTAAAAGTTAGAAATATTAACCTAAACTTCCTACGTGACCCAAGGGGTGGGGGGGAGGCAAACGAATCATATATAGGTATGTTAAAATTTACTACACCAATTATAACTATTCATAAGTGTTTTAGTTATTTATCGATTAAAGTTGTAACTAGGTACCATTGAAATTGTAGGATTTTCGTTTCTATAGAAATTTTATTAATAGTCGTAACAACCAATTTTGGAAAAAAATATTTAAACTACTTAATAAATATAAGTACAAGTACCTAGGTATTTTTTTAAGGTCTAAAATCTAAATAACAAATCTATATATTTCATGTTATATTTACATAATTAGATACGTTTTATATATTACCTACTTATTATATACCTACCATAGATGATAACTACCTATATGGTATATACTCATGTATTTTAGGCTAATTGATATTTTACATACTTAGTGTAGTTATTAATATATTAGGTATCCAACATCATTACATTCTCGAAATAAACAGCATTTTGTGAAAGTGATATTTTTTTTCGTTTTGGTTAAGTAGTTAGGTAGTAGTCATGTAGGTATACCTACATTTATATTTAAATTGTTCGTAAAAATATCCGTCAATATTGTATTCAGAATATTTGAAATGCAGAGAGGTAGGTATACTTCGTATTTGTAATACCGTTTAAATATTAAATACTACCTATGCAAATATGCTTGATAGTTGTATTTAATATTGTACAAGATTGGCAGGTACCTAATGTTAAAGACTCTACTGGTAGGCAGGTTGTAACCGTGGTATCTACGATGAAATTTAAATAAATATAAATGTCTATCGTCTATTACATAAGTGTTATAGTTATATAACATACAGTGGTTATATTAATTAAAAAAAATATACCTGTTGATAAAAAAAATACCCATGACGTTTATTTTGTTCTTTCGTAATTTTGTTTTTCTTGAATGATCTTGAATCGTGTTTAATAATATAATATTGCCTATGTATGTTAGGTATATACGATACCTATATAATTATCACTCAATATCGTACGTTTCTACGGGCCCTATAATATAGTTCAACGACTTTTGTGAACGTGCATTATAATAATAATCTTCGTCACACGCGAAATGGTTATTTACGGAAGAGTGCCGAAGGTCGTCAGATAAGTATAGGTAGGTACCTATATATCTATAATCTATATTATGTTATAATATTATACAGGTTAGGTATTCTATATTTATACATTCAGTAAGTATCTACTATAACTATAATAGGTATAAGAAGACACCTATAATAGCAATATCGAAACGTCGAGAAGATACTCCGCGATTACAACCGAAATTACATATTTTTGAAAAAAAAATTAAAAAAAAACCACGATCGAATAGATTAGGTTGGTACGTGATAGGTATGTCTATGGTTGATAGTTATATAATAACGTACAATAGTATAGTCTGTAAATTAGATAGGTATATAGGTACCTATATAATATATATATATATATATATATAAGACCTATGTCCTATATTAGTTTAAAAAAAAAAAAACGTGTATTTTCATGTCTACACATTTTTTCGTGTAGAGCAATGATAGGATAAAAGGAGTTTTAGAGTAAAGACCTTTTTTGATAGCAAATTATTGGTTCCAGGTAGTTACTACTATATACTATGTTCAAAACACGGCTCAAATACCTTCACGCATTTCCAATGCTGTATATGGACTGTAGATAATCATTTTGGTACCTACTACAAAAAAAAAATAAAAAAAATGACCGTGAACTATGATCGACCCTAACAGCACAACGAGTCCTAGGGAAATCCAATGGAGTGTTTATTTCACTCCGGAGAGGCTCATCGGGAGCTCCAAATAGCCTATCCTACGGAGCTCTAAAGTGAGAATAATAAATAATCGTGAAAAAGTAAAAAAGAAATTCGGAAAAAATGCAAAAAATCATCTAGAGACGTAGGTAAGTACACAAAACTTTAATGCCACACATAATAAACGGCCAGTGAATTTACGGCGGCAACCCTTATAACAACCCTACTTACTCTGCCTACTAATGGGGGAATCAAACATGAGACTTTTCGTAAGATAACTATATTGTTCTTAACACCCTAACCAACTAACCGTTATGAAACTCTGTATGAATGTTGAGGCTTATAAGTAGTGTAGATAACACAATTGAAAAACGTCGACGGAATAAAAACGGAATATTTCAGACGATATCATGGGAGAAAGAATAATCGTTAGGTAGCGTTTTATATACCTAAAGAGATTGTAATTAATCGTATTTATTTTAGGTTCTTAGAGTAACAAGGAATGAATTTTAAATTAAATTTGATGTATTTTTATACGATTATAAATACCTAAATTATACGAGTAGGTATGTAATATATGAATCTATATATGTCTTAATTTAAAACAATTTATTATATTATTTTATATTTAAGTATATATTTATAAAATATCTATATTGGTTTTAGTGCTTGAAATATTTCAAATCAAAAAATATTATTCATTATAATAAGATAATTTAGTATAGTGCCTACTCCATTGGAGCTCTAACAAAATTTATTCAAAAACAAATCTATAGATTAAATGTATTTGGTTTTTTTTTATGAGCTCCTGCAATACCGTCCATATTATAAATATAATATTATATTATACCATAGAATAATATTGTATTCCCATTCGGGAAGGTTCTGGGAGTCTCCCATATGCCTCCAGGACTCCCAGTGCTGTTGGGAAATGCCAGTTTTTAAAATTTTACTTAAAATTGTAGTTTATATTCAATTTTGAAAAAAAAAATTTTTTTTTTATGTTTTTCAACAGTTAATAGAATTAATTATTCGCAAAACACTGGCGTAAAATCATAGTTTATGTTGTCATTTTTCTATTGATACCAAAATTGTTAATCTACGATAATTTACCTATAATAAGTACTATTGGAATTGCGAAAATACATTTATACGTTTTTTTTGCAAATATCATGATTATACAATGATAAAAATTGGTACTAATACGAGAAGAGATCAGTCCGATCCCGAGGCGGACCGAACCGGACCGGAATCTGGGTGTAGTGCGGGTTGATTAAAATGTTTTATTTGGATTTGAGTTTGGTTTGGTCTGGATTATATTATAATATGATGGGTTGGTTCGGTCCAGGTTAAAATTTGTATTATTTTCCTAAGAATGGTCTGGTCCGGATTATATATTATACAATATAATGGGTTTGGGATCCAGGTCTTACTTGAATCCGGACCGGAATACGCATTTAATTTTTTTATTATTTATACTTAATAATTTCATTTTAAAAACGGTTTATTAATGTTATTTGTCAACCCACATATAATATGGAAGATGGAAAAATGTAATTGATTACCTATCAAGTTATTCAAATAATAATATTTTATATTTCTTATCACAAATATAATATAACATACTACTTATATTATATAATTATAGTCATTATTCTGATTTTCTGAATTTTTAATTTCTCCCGTTTTTCTGTTTTTATTCGAACTCGTTCATGACGACAACATCTTCACGAGTAAAGTTCAGTATAATATACTTACTCTATACGTAATTAAAAGTCAATTATTATTATTAGGTACCTATATAATATTATTATTTTTTAGATTACTATATAATATTAATAATTATTATTATTACTTCCAGAACTCGCGTATTTATTAATAATTTCAATATACATATATTGACCCGACCTACCTAACAGAGGGTTAAAGATATATTTATAAAATTCAAAATGTTTTTGATCGGTATTTTAATTTTGGGAATTTTGTCTCAGTTCGATCTGGTCTGGGTTTTTAATAACGATCTTCGGCCCGGGTGAGATTTTAAGGAATCTACTTAAATTTGGTTCAGTCGATGCGGGTTTTTAATAATGGTCATTGGCCCGGGCTGGATTTTAAGAAATCTACTTAAATTTGATCTGGGTTGGTCTGGGTTTTAAAATATGTTGTTCGTCTTGGTCTGGATTGGTCTGAGTTGAAAAAATATTATCCCATTTGGTCCGGTCCGGGAAATTTTTCTTTTTAATTTTTTGTTTAGTCCTGTCTCATATATTTAGGACTGGACTGATTTCTATTGTATGCATTGATTAATTCAAGTACCTACCTAGTATCTTCAATTTACTGATTACAGCAATGACAGTATAATATCTGTTATCAAAATATGTCAATAGCTGTTATTTTCAACATCTAAGGTCACCCATTTACTTTACATAGAAACATAGGCAGTGACATAGCCCTGGTAACGAATAACCTACCTATTTCATTTGACTAATAAAGAGTTAAGTCGGAGTAAATAACATGACGTTTTCGAACGGTGGTGGTAGGTTAACTCTGATTTCTCGAACGACACATAGTTGACTTTAGTTGACTCGAGTTGAGTTTTCGAACGCATCTCATAATATTAAAATATATAGAATTTTGTAGATTTTCCAAAAATATTATGTTTGAAAAAGTGAATTTTTAATTTTTTGTTTTAAATTTTTGTAAATTTTTGTACGAGATATGAGTGTGCAAACCAGACCATGTTAGGGTTTAAGAAATAAAAGGATGTTAAACTATTCATTTTTATACTTAGTTTTTTGTATGTTTTATAATTTTAAATAACATGGAAAAGTTCGGAACAGACTTATTTTGTTGTTAATTTTTCAAATTTTACTTATTTTGTCATTTATTTTATGTGCAATGTGCTATAAATTTACCTAATTAATTTATCATAGGTACCTATTGTTCAAAAAATATAAAATAGTAATATATAACAATAACTTAAACATTGGATTTTAAAGTTTTATAATAGAAATACACATTACATGTGCATATCAGTATTATCAATAATAACATAATAGCATGCAATAGTTTACTTTAGTACCATTTATAATCGATAAAATAGCTAATATAGGTACCTATAGGTAATATACAAAACAATTAGTCTCAATTACAATAACAGTTAGAGATGTAATATATTTTACAAAATTAACTACTATAGCTCTGTTCTATATTTATCTCAACTCATTTAAATTATATTACCTATGCCCTATATTATATAACGTTTTCAGTAGACTAGGATCGTTTAGGTCCTAGGTGTACATATATATAAATACATTATATATAAATGAAAATTTTTAAATTATCCTATATAGTATATATTATTATATAGCGTGTCATGCATTTTCCATTTTCTTATATAATTATCTCCTACAATTACCTACTTATATAGGTAGGTGCATTATTTTAATTACAAAATTACAATTTTTCTAACTGCATTGCAATTTCAAATCATTTAAAAAATAATTCACCACCGCACCGCTGCGTTTAGTCGTCAGTAGGTACAATATTTGAGTCATTTAAATATAATTTTTGCAGTAAAAATCATTATTAACACGACATTATATTATAATGTGGATTTTTGAGATAAAATGTCCAATATTTATTATAGCGAAGGGGTCGAATAAAATACATAGGTACCTGTAGTATGGGTATATTTATTTTAGTTTCATTCAAGTGAAAAATACGTATTTATGTCAGAAACAGACCGATTTTGACACACTGTTACTATATAACATATTATACTAACATGTACCTATATAGATTACATATATACATAGTTGTATAAAATATTAAAATATAAATTGTTATTCGTACAAAAAAATTACTTTAAAAAAACCACTTGTTCCCTTTTCCTATTTGCTATTCATTAGAATATCAAGCTGCATAATACTTTAGATATCAACGTGTACTACATAATATAATATAATATAATATTATATTATATTATATTATGCCTGTTGAGTAGATTGTATTTTCGACGTAATAATTATAAAAATAACTGCTCCACTATATTATTACGTATACCTAGGTATCTTATATTATTCGATGTGTATCTTCAATGCGGTCATTAAGTGAAACCGTGTTGAAAATAATTTTTCTTCATGTTTACGAGCATAAAGCGAAACCGTTTAATCTTTCAAATTGTAAGGTGTAGTACACAAGAGATATCTAATAATTTTCAAACATATCTTTGATGTGGGAGTGAGTGTAAGTGTATAATATTGCATTCGTTATACGTATATTATATTATAGGTATAAAATATTTCCCAACGTTCACCACATACGCAAATATACGTACATGTTCTTCAAGGTTAACATAAAATCGTACGCCTATATAGGTAATAGGTAATAGGGTACATTGCAGATTAAAGTGGTAGTAAAATGTTTTAAATTGTTACAATAATTACTATTATTTTCGCATACACAATTTGATGTTATTGAAAAACAGATGATATATTCATATTTCATGTAGGTATTTAGTGTTTCGAGCTTATCATTTCCTCTATAATTTAGATGCGTATTATAAGTAGTAGGTAGGTACCTATATATTACGTATATATCACGTCTTGGACCTAACCTACGTAATTTGCCCCATAATCACGGCTTATTGCCGCAAGAATTGAAACCATGGATTTAGATGTACAATGGGGAGAGGCAGAAATAATAGAGCTTCCTTTATATACATATATATATATACAATAATAATATCATCTATAGATATTAAGAAAATATAAGTTTTTTTTTAACGGTAATTAAAGATAATTTTAATGTTTATATTTTTAATACATCCGATTAAAAAAAAAAAAGTTAAATATCGCTGAAAACTCATAATTTAGTATCTAAACACAGGTTTGCTGTGAATTTCATCAAAAATACAAATAATATATTGCATGTAGAGCATCTGAAGATTGGAGAGTAAGAATAACAAATTACCTAATGATGCATTGGATCGGGATACGGGAAAGAAAGTAACCGCATGATGGATTTAATAAAGAGATGAATAAGGATGGGATATTTTCATTATGCCATATCATAATCATAAGTGGAATTGAGGGAAGTAAAACAATTGGAAATTAAAGGAATTCATGCATATTTCTCAGTTACAGGAGGCAAGAATAAATATATAAATTATAGTTATACTTCGGGCACGATAGTTGAAGATCAGAAGCAATAATTGAGGATGAAGGCTTTAGGCTGAAGTAATAATCAATGGCGTAAATAGACCAACGTAGGAAATATGCATATTGCCGTATCACGGTCCTAATGTTCAGGGGCCCTTCAATAAATCTTGTATTTGTTTTAGAGAATTTTTTATCACACATTTTTAAATAAATTGGTTATTTTAGAATAATACACAATACTCGTATACATAATTTAATTTGTTGAATTTTAGAAACAATATCGAAAATTATGTAGTTAAATATTTTAATGGTGGAGAGTGTCCTTTGGGATTGTTTACAATGTTTACATATTATATCAGAGCCCGTATTTTATAGTTAGGCTACTGGTAATAATACGTTGTACTTGTAAACCAAATAGACAGTTGATAATATCAATAAAAAAAAAAAACAATCTGAAAGAGTGTTGTGTCCAGCAAATAACAATATTTGTATACAATTATTACATACCTATACTACATACAGGTATTAGATGTTTATTAGGAACAATAATAATAAAATTCATTCTACTAGTAAAAGTATACCTACTATACAATTATTTTATAAATGACTGAAAAATGAAATATTTATTTATTTTTATTTATTTAAAGTTTTTAACACCCCAAAGGGGTAATGAGTACAGTTATTAAAGTTTTACAAAATATTATACAGCACCGATTTAGGTATTAGATATTTAAACAGAAGGAAAAAAGAGAGAGAAAAAAGA
>JAIPRL010002453.1:0-59692 GCA_025469235.1 Pemphigus obesinymphae | reverse complement strand
ACCTAATCCTCGGTTCCTTAACTATATTTTTCTTTTTGTACACCCTCTTTTTCCTACACCAAATATCCATAACCATTAACCTATGTTGTGCTGTCACACTTTCCCCCGGGATCACCTTACAGTCCTTGCACTGTTTCAAATCCCCTCTCTTCCACATAAAATAATCAATTTGTGATTTGTTCCCTCTACTCTTATAAGTTATATAATGCTCTTCTCTCTTTCTAAAATAAGTGTTCAGAATTGCTAATTCATACGCTAATGCAAAGTCAAGTATTTTTTCTCTAGCCTCATTTCTTTCTTCATACCCATTCCCTCCATGCACTCTATCATAATATATTCTATCACAGCCTACATGTCCATTCATATCCCCACCAATTACAATATTCTCATTTCCTTGTATTCCTTGCATTACTTCATCCATCTCTTGCCAGAACTCCTCTTTCTGACTTTCCTCACATCCCACTTGTGGAGCATACGCACTTACTATATTTAATACCTTATCCTTTAATATTACTCTCACTAAAATAATCCTATCACTTTTTCTAATTACCTCTACCACTTTTCCTTTCATTTCTTCATCTAATATCACTCATACACCATTCCTTGTACTAGTACTCCCTGAATATGATTTTATACCCCTCACCAACTTCTCTTGCTTTCTCTCCTTTCCACTTTGTTTCTTGTATACAACAAATATTCACATTCCTCCTCTTCAAAACTTCTGCTAACTCCCTACTCCTATCTGTCAATGTTCCTATATTCCAAGTACCTACTCTCACTTTTAACCTATCCTGCGTACTCAAGCGCGAATCTAATCTAAAACACTTTGGTACTTTCCCTAATTCATCGACATCACGGCCGTTGGATAGACCCGCACAAATAACTGATGGAAAGGCTACCTGTCAGGCTGGTACTTGTCACTTGATTCCATAGGCTATCTCCATACCCAAGTACGCAATTTTATTTTCCCCGCGAACGTTCGAGATGGGAAAAATTGGCTATATTTGTTTTAAGACTCCTCATACCTTTTTGACAAGTTTTATGCCGGCTGTCGACCTGACGCAACCTCAATTAGTCGACTACTATGGATGAGGAAACCATGGAGGTATTCTTAGCTCTAACCACAGGGCGTTTTTCAAAATATGAATTTTCAATTTCGGTATGGTTAAACAAAATTTCCATATTTTAAAAATTGTTCACTTGTGTATATCTAAAGCGGAAATTCATATTTCGAATAACTCCTCGATTAAAACCTAGAAAAGATATCATAGAATCTTATGCTTTTTACAGAATTAAAATTGGACGAGCCAAAGTTTCGCAATTTTTTCACAGCGAAAGCAACTTTCTGTTCAAAAAGTAATTTAGTATACAGTTGTACTTTCATTATTTTCGCACTTGCAATTCATATTTAACCTAGAAGGATATAGATACAAGCCAAGGAGTGTATTTATTAATTTATTATTAGCTTTATTAACTTTAATGACTTCTCTAATTGCATTAAATTCTGAATTTAAAATTTTATCATGTACGATAAATTGCCTATATAATACTCCTTAGAAAATGACCGACTAGAACTCCCTTAAACGATATTTACCCAAAAAATCCTATTTTTTGACGTCAATATAATGCTGTATAGTAAATACTTGACAGAGACAACAAACGTGTGGCTAGCGTCCACACTCATATTTTTATGAGGTTGTGTATAGGCAATTTTTAAGAAATTTTTAGAAATATCAAAATATAACAATTGAAAAAATATTTAAATACAATTTAAAATTGGTCCCGTGTTTCTGCCACTTTTTATTGTTGTGTAATCACGATATTTATTTTATTAAATAAACAAATTTATGAAATTGTATTAAAATGAGCTTTTAAAGTAATATTAGAGTAAAAATACCTATTATAAAATTAATAAAGGATAACATTTTGAAGTATACTTCATTTTGGTTTTTAAATTTATTAATTAAAAAAAAAGTACCTAATTGTAGTTTTTAAAAAGTTGATTTTTTTACTTTTTAAGCTTTAATAACTGTTTTTTAAATCAATAAATGAAAAATTCCGAATGAGGTTTTTATCCAAAATGTGGTCCTCTATGGATTTGATAATAATAGGTATTTTAACCCTAAAATCACTTTATGAACAGTTTTACGTAAACATGTTTTTTTCGGTGAAAATAATCGGTGTAGTGTTCTCATACACCCAATTTTTAAAGGATTTTGTACAGGCAATTTTTATCAAATTTTAAGAAAAATGAAAATCTAATAATTTGAATATATTTAAATATATTATTAATTAATTTAAAAATAGTCTTGTGTCAATACCATTTTTTTATTGTTGTGTAATTGCGAAATTTGTTTTTAAAAAACGTGCCTACGCAAAATTACGATTACTCGTTTCCTAGTGGTTTAAGAGCAAAAACACCTACCTCAATTTAAAAACAAAAGTTGATAAAATTTTGGAG
Organism: Pemphigus obesinymphae; assembly: GCA_025469235.1. Classification (NCBI taxonomy): domain Eukaryota; kingdom Metazoa; phylum Arthropoda; class Insecta; order Hemiptera; family Aphididae; genus Pemphigus; species Pemphigus obesinymphae. The sequence continues at coordinate 57,231 of JAIPRL010002453.1, read as the reverse complement.
GAAATTTTGTATGATTTTTTCAGTAATTAATGTACGCGTATACATTAATTAATAAATATTTAGCGTACAATCTAACATTCAAAAATCTTCTTTTCTTTTTGTGTTTTAAACGGTTGTAACTTTTTTTTATAGGCATTATTTGATGAAAAGGATATGACGTTCCCTCCAAAGTGTTGTCAACTTTCGATTATATAGTAAGTGTTTTTATACTTAAACCACTGTGAAACGAATTATCGTCATTCTGTGTACTAGAAACCGGAGATCATCATAATATTATGTCCTAATTATTTTTTCAACACGCAGAACGAAATTCGGCATACTCGTCGTTGAATTTTTCACGTCAAAAAATAAGAACCGCCCAAATATATAATATAATATTACATACCCCCTATAATATATTATACCACGGTTATCTTTCAATAATAACCATATTAACCGGGCCCGGACTTATATTATGACCGTACACTCTTTGATTTACCTCCCTATCGTGATACACGTATCTTGCACCCTCTTCTATTTTTCCTCCCTCTCTAGATGTTTTCTTCATCCTTCTCCCCCCCCCACCCCGAACCTTTTCACCACCTCGTTTCTTTTGGCTGCCGTCGAACAATCAATTTCCTCTCATAGAATATATATATATATATGTGTGTGTGTGTGTGTGTGTAATATGTATATTGTAGTATATAGTATATAATATTGTATATATATACATTCACTGTGCACGCACACAGTATAATATAGTATATGGTATTTAAACGCAGACGGTTGACGCCTGTGGCTGTTGTCGGGGGCCCCCCGAAGTCGCGACGAAAGCTTCTTTCCGCATTTCTCATCCAAAGTCCGACGACGACGACGACGACGACGACGCCATACAATATCTGACGCCGCAGCCACCGCCGGCACACTCAAACACCGTCCGCCTCCACCGCTGCTGCCGCTGCCACCACCACTTATACGTACATGTATATATATATATATATAGCATAATATACAGTGCGCGCCGCTCTTTTATCATAACGCGCCACCACTGACGTTCCAAGGACTTCTCTTCGTCGTCGCCGCCGCCGCCGCCGCCGTCGCCGCTGCAGCTGCACAGTACGGTCGCGCAGGACTTACAGACGCCCGCCGCGTTTCCTCGATTGTTTTTCACCACTATAATATGTACACGTATATACATACAATTTATATTAAATATAAATACGTATGGTGTGACGTACGTATTAAGGGTCGGTATTACAATGGTAGTTTAAACCTGGCGCACGGTTTAAACCTAGTTCAAGTCGAAAAGTGCGTATTACAATATTCACTGAACCCAGTTTAAAACCGCGGTTTACTACGCGCGATCCGCCGATTTCAGCGAACTAAACCGTGTTCAATGATGATCTGGCGATTTCGTTGGCCGTTCATTAATGTTGATAACAGCTGAGATATCAATATCTTTTGACGATTTAAAATTTCAATTTCGTATGAATTTATACAGCGACATTGTGTGTCCCATAGTTCCCCATCATTACATAGTACTTGTGTAATACTGTATCTATTTGTCGGTGACGTAATATTTTCTTTAACGTGATCTAGAACGAAATATTTATACTGTTCTTAGATAGACGATAGCGACTAAAGAATTGTTCACGTTTCCACTTTATAAAATGGTTAGGTCACTAATATATAATATATATTATATTACATGCAGTCCTAGCCTTTCGATCTAAATAATAATAATAATAATAATAATAATAATAATAACAACAATATAACGTAAAAAGGCTTTCGGAATTAAAAACAGACATCGGGAGGCGTCTGTTAGGCGCGTGTACGTTCGCCAGGAGCGACGGGGAGGCGATTTAATAAAATATTGCCCAAATTTCCTATATACTGTAGCGCACATAACTCCTAGTGGAAAATCGCACGTGTAATAAATTTATTTTTCCAACTTATGCCGCAGTGTGCGGGGAAATGGTCTCTCTGACTTTTTGGAGGTCGTATATAGAATATCCGAAATTTGTTCATGCGTATATCTCGTACAGTGTCGGTTCGCTTCGAATACCGCTTTGTCGAATCGCCGTTCCGCGCGACAAATGAGCCGGTGTTATACAGACTGAGAAAAAACCCGGATTCGCCGAATCTCGTTTGAGAAATTCTGTTTTTCCGCTTACCGCCTACAAGCTTACCTATACCCGGTATTATATTGATAATATAGTTGCGATTACTGAAACGGAAATTTTAAGAGTTTTTCAAATGTTTAATCCTTTAGCGCACGGGCGTCCGTCAAAAATTCAGCCAATCGAAGTTTGATATGAAAAAAATGACAAAATTACAACCGTTTTAAATATGAAAAAAAAAAAAACATTTTTTTCTATGGTTTTTATTGTAGGGTCATATACAGTGGCATAGCCAGGGTGGTTGGGTGTTTAAACTTTTTTTTTTATACGTTTTAACCTAATAAATATATTATAATTTATATGTTTTTATTTTTATTTTTATATTTTTTTTTTGTATACACACTATTGATCATCGAATGATCCAATAACAGTATGAGCATCGAGCAACAAACCTAACAAAAAATTTAAAAACTTATAGTTTAATTTATACTTAACCCTTCCCCCCACCACCTATATTGTATAATACTGGCTACGCTACTGCAGGTCATATACATATTATATTAGTTGATTACCGGACCAAACGACTTTTAAAATCATTTTGTTATGTAAACCATGCATATCCTGAAAATTTGAATAAATATGTAGGTAACTATATTTAAATATTTAATATAGTTTTCATTGAATGAAAGGAATTAATTAATATAGTTTTGCGGTGAGCCGGAGCTAAATTAAATTTATTTTTACAGTATCAAAGTGTAAATTTTACTACTTTAGTTTCAAAATTAAAAAATAAATTAACAGTTTTACATTTTCTTATTTCCCAAACACTAACATTCTGAGGTTTGCGCACCTTCAAATATTATGGGAGTCGAAGATGGTTCTCGATAGCATATAGCTACAAGCATAGCTACCAAGTGCCAGATGCCACCAACGAGAAAAATCTCATTAGCTACCGTATTTGTTACCCGGGAGTCGAACCAAAAGGATCTCATGCACCGAAACACGCATTTCAACCACTTGGCCACCACAGTTATTTTTAAAATTAAATCACTTAAATACTAGTTAAATGACATGTTTCATAATATTTAATACTAGCAGGGGTTGAAACCATAAAGTTTTTTCGGTTATTTTGAAGAAATTTAGGACAAGTTCCGGTTAGAACTGTGGTTTTTAAATAGGTTACATAAAAATTAAGTAAAATAGGTATTTCACTAATACTTTTCCTATATTAATTTTAGAATTATAATTAACGTATATAATTCAAATTATTGTTTCTATTTTCTATCATTTTTCTTGCTTAAGTCTGAATCCAAGATTACCCGTTGAAACGTAATCTGGCGAGAGGGGGGGAGTAAAGTAAATAAATTTTTGTTCCCTTATAAAGATAGTATTTACTAAAATAGGGGTAGGCATGGTATATCCGGCACCCGCTGTCTCACTTTACCGGCGCTCATGTTTGAGTATAATGTATAGGTACTATTCTTTTTATGTTTATAATAAGGGATCGGGCTCCTTTAGGGATTTTCAAATAATACAAATGTTAGGTCACGGTTCTTTAATATTAGTAAAATAACCAGTTCTTAAATAGGTTTCAAGCACTGATGCGAATACACATTTGCAGGCATATCCTGTAGTTTTTGATCAATATTTCGATCGTTTTTTTGTAAGTATAGTTATATGATAGTCTTATAAGCTTTCAAATTGTTTTTGAAGGTTTCAATACATTGAAGTATCCTCAAATGAAAAATATACCATAGTAAAATCTGATGAATACGTGTACGTTATGGGTAAGTTACCATTGTTTTAGGGAATGTCTGAAAATGTGTATTACAAGTAATCAAGATAGTTTAGCACTTGAGATATAATTTTGAAAATCAGCTGAACAAAAAACTATGTTATAATATGTACTTGAATTTTATTAGTAAACATTTTGGATAACTTATATATATATATATATATATTTTATTGATTTCCTATATATTAGGGAGATCTTTACGCTAAACCTTTTATATAACCATAATAATAAATACTCATGCGTCAATACTACGATTATAAACTCTATATATTTAGTTTTTGGATTTGAAAATGAATTTATCACATGAGTTTTGACCATTTATGTCCCTAAGATTTGTGAACGATATACATAAACTCTGCAGATTCAATAAGTCGGTAACAGAACAGATAAAAGTCTTATTTGGTCATATTTCGAATTTTTATACACTTTATTTTTATCTGATACCTAGGAATATAAATCTATATTATATACTAGTACATTATAATTGTTCATAAATTAATTTTTTCTCATAGACACGATTATATAGGCTTACAATGTACATATTATGATGTGGAGTAATTTTGCATGATAAGTGAGTTGACCAAAATCTGATTCTTTTAAATGCCTCTATCATAGAGGCTCTATGAATCCTAAAACTGTTCTGGTCAAAAAATATTCTATAATAATAAAAACATCAAGATATAATGTACGTATTACTATGATCTGAAAACTAGGGGAAAATAATAGCTCTGTTTGTGTAGAACGAAATTGACTTTATGACGTAGCGTTATCCGGGTTGTTCAAATGTTAGCACAGAAAACAATACAAAATGGTTTCTTGAGTGGGTATATGTTATTGAAGGGTTGTTCTATAGTAGGCCTTTTTTTTCGACTGTCAATAGTATATATACTATATATGTGTATATAATATAGTATATGTACCTAATGAAATAGATGCAATTGAAAAATATATAATTTAAAAGTCAGAATCCCGTTTTCAAATGTTTCTATTTAGTAAAAAAAAAAAAAAACAGTATTGTATATTATACTATTACTATACTTATATTAATATATTCATCCCGTAAATATTTAATTTAAAATATAACATAAATTCGATATCATAATCTGCAAAAATCAGATTCAAGTATATCTATGTAAGTATATTATAAGTATAAACAGTGTCAGACTAGCATCAAAAGGCATCAAAGGATTGGTATCTCGGGTAATATAAAATCGTTTATTAAGAAACGCAATATAGTAGATAATATTATCTGTGTTCTACCGTCATCCTTCTTTCGATAGCATAAATAGAACTGTTGTTATGTTATCTGTAAAAATCCCCCCCCCCCCCAAAAAAAATAGATTTTTATAAAATTAAGAACTTTTTTGAAGATTTTGTCTTTAAAAAAGGATGATGATAGAACTTTTAAATGTTATGTACAAATTTGGTTTCTAAATTACGAATACAGATTGAAAAAACTTTTTTTTTTCGGTAAAATAATATTTGACCACCAGTCCTAATACAAAATATTACAATAACCATTACTGCACAGTTCATGACAACATACCTATACATAAGTATAGTACTCACTATTTACAATTTATACTAAGTATACACAAATTGTCATGTAGTTAGCTGTACACACAATTTTGCAAGTTTTGGTCTAGACGGTATGTCACCTTGAAAATATTTAAATTAATGATGATTAAGAACATTTAACATTTAACGAATTTACATAGAAATTACTGCTTTTAAATATACAGTGTGAACCAAAATCAAACCAAAGTTGTTGATGTACGTATATACAAAGTTAAAAGTGTATTATTTTTGTGTTTTTGGTTTTATAATAATTTAAAGTATAAATATTGAAATTAAATTTTAGACCCTGAGAAAATGCTGTAAACCTTCTGGACCTTCCCTCTGTAAAACTGTTACTGTCTCGTTTACATTTTATATAATGATTCAAGCTTAATAATTAATACCTATTATATATTAATAAATATAAAATATTACCTGTCTTAAAAAATTAGTTGTATACATTTATATATATATATATATTAAAGTTGACAGTTGTAAATAGTATTAGCTCGGGAAATAATTATGACTTTTGATATCAAATATTAAGTGCCAAAATAAACCAAAATAGCGAATAAGTACTACATGTTCATTGATTTTAATCAGATTGACAAAAAGTAAAATAAAATGCGATACATATTTTAATAACAATTGAATCGGCGAGAATAACAGTACTAGGTAGTCTAAATTCCACTTTTTTTTTTTTGTTATGAATCGGTTCGTTAAATATAGATCTTTACATTTGAAAAACAGTACCTGTCCAGCAATAATACTGTTTATCCACTCATTCAAAACATGATTGGAACCAATAAAAGAAGGTTGGTATACACTCAATGTTTAAATCTACGTTTATCGAACCGATTCATATATAAAATCAAGATATAAAAAAGCTAAAGATATATATGCCCAAGAAACAACTAATTTTTATCAAAATGTCTATAAATGGAAGAAAAAAATGGAGAAAATGCCGAAAAAACGTATTTTTTAATATTTTACTAAATACTGCGAGGAAATAAAACTAACGAAAATTACTCGAGGGGAAGACCGAAGAATAGTACTTTTTCAATGATTTTATTAATATTCGTTAGCACAAACAATCTATTTTTAATGACCTAAGACTTTATTAAAAGGTTTTCGGGGACTGTGTGTAAGCAGTCGTGAAGTTAGCTGGATTTTAAAGTCAATATAGATTGTAGACAGTAAAATTTTTAAACGTAATAAACTTGTTTATTTCGAATTGAGAATTTTGGACTAGTACGGTTTTTCTTCTCACTAATTCAATTATTATTAACCGTGACTAATAATGATAATTTACTCGCTTAAAATACGTATCTTTGTTAATAACCTCCAATGACATTTGAAAATTGCAGTGATTCAAGAGAGTTAAAATATTTTCTACACTTCTACCGTACGAGTAGTGAGTACGTATAAATACTTAAAGAGTTAATAATTTCCTGTTTTAGACAAGAGTATAAAATTAGTATAAACGAGTAGGTATATGTATGTATATAGCTTTTCGAATTGGTTTAAATTAATATTTATGCATAACAAATGAAAATTAATTCACGCAATGTACGAGTATGGAGTAGATACGGAAATATTAACCCTTTCACCACTTTTTTTATTGACGATTTTATACTACAGACATATTACTTTTTATGTACATATTATAATAAGTATAGAAATTATATGTTTGTATTTAGAACAAAGTTCCAAAACTCAATGGCGCCATCATTGTAAAAGTAGATACTAAAAACAGACGTCCCCGTCTAAAATGTGTGTATTTAGGGTGGAGGGGGGGGTAAGACTTGGCTGAACAATACTAAAATAATAATCATTATAATTACATCGTTCTGTGAGGGAAACCACTTTAGGAGTAATTAGGACATGTTCTTTTATACGCTATTATTTATTATTTACATATTATTATAATACACTTAAAAGTATAAATAAACAAATTAAATTAAATTTCTCAAAAATTATACTTATAATAAAATATATACAATGTGTATAATGTTTCAAAAGCCGTGCGATAAAAGCATGAAGCTGTTTTTTCGTTTTGTTTTGACGATACGAGATAAGGATACCATACCACTATTATCGTTATTCACTCATTTTACCGTATTATTCAGTGACAAAAAAAAAATAGTATGTTCACATTTTCACACAAAACCAATAGAAATAAATTCAAAAATTATTTTATAGATAAAATTTCAACTATCATGAAATGTACAGAGGACAAAATGCATTTTTAAATCACAAATAAAGTTACAGTGATACGAAAAAAAAATATTTCTCATACCTCCGATAATGAACTGAATACATATTTTGAAAATGTTGGACAATCCTAACGAGGTTGTCTCTAAAATGTTGTTAGGTATCTAAAAATTTTATAAAATGTGGTATAACTCTAAAACAATAATAAAATGCCTTTTTGTTTGCTTCGAGTAAAAACGTTAATAAAATATTATACATCGTGATTACATAACAATAAAAGGTAGTAAACCGTAAGTAGGTACATATAGGACACAGAGCCAACTTGTAAAATATTTAGTAAGTATATTTTACAATATTCTTCAGACTACTTAAAAAAATTACTCAAACCGAGTAACCAAATGCTAAGTGTTTATTCCAATACATTATACTGGAAAACTTAGACTATGGTTAGGATTGGATGTCCTAGCGTTTTTATTTTTTTATACAGCTATTAATATATTAATATTAAGTATTATTAATTTGTAATTATACATCTTTATTTTTTTTTCATTTATATATCAAAACAATTTACCTATGAATAATACAATTTTTCTCAACTAGACGCCTAGTACACCAAGTTTTAGAGGTTCTATAAAAACAATTTCAAGAACTTTTAAAAACTGATCAACGAACTATAAAAATAAAATATTTAAAACAATTGTTTCCAAGAAAATCAAAATAAATATCATAAACTACTATAGCTTCCTCGCTCCGTTCAGTATCAAAAATGTAAAATCCTAAATAGGTATTTGTTATTTGTTTTATGAAATTTGAAATTTTTGTTTTGAAAACCTTAAGATTTAATAAAAATGTTTTAAAAATATTGATTTGTATAAATGCTTTAAATTTGAACTTTGGAAAATGCATTATTTTCAATGATGCGGGTGATTCCAATAATTTTATTTTCGATACTCAATAAATGTTTGCAAGGTTGGACAGTAATGACTAATGAGTTTAAAAGATGAAACTTATTATTTTTTTAATTAGTTACTTTTAAATTTTACCGACTAAATAACTTGACAAGTTAGGTACCTTATATAATAAATAACAGTCTAACATATTATACAATGTATCCTAAACTTAAAGAGTAATTTTTAAAAAAATTATTTTATACAATATTATAAATAAAAAAGTATATAGCATAACTTCTCATCTTCGGTTTTGTTTATTGTATTATTATAAAGTATTATTTGTTTAAACTTATCCAAAAAACCACAGTTATGGAAATTCAATTTCATGTTTATTGATTATCATAAAACCCACAAGAGTTTAAAAATTGCCTATCCAAAACTCCTTAGAAAAACGGTGAAACGAACCAACAAAATGTCTCATAGAAGCAAAAAGTACAAAAGTAATATTTGGTTATTTTTCAAGACATTTCGTGTCGTTTCAGATACGAAATAAATTTTCCGAAAAAAGGATCAAAGTAAACGTAGAACAAAAAAATCAGATTCTCTTCGATAGGTATAGGTATTATGTATTATGAAAATATTGAAATATATATATATATTTATCTAAATTAATTAATTAATTAATATTAATTTGGAAAAAAATTTTATTGTAAAAACGTTTTTCCATTCTCCTGACAAATTTTGTTGAAAGACGTGAAAAAAAGACTTTTTGATGTCGGTGCAAAAAATTTTCAATGAAAAACTCATGTTTCACATTGTTTTTTTTCTCATTTTTCTCATTTCTCATTTTTCACAAATTACAAACATCTTAGGAATATGAAATGACAAATAAATTATAAATAACCACATTTTCTAGTGCCCTACGTAGCATTTTTTCGATATATATATTTTTTTTAAGCGTTAGAAAGTTTTAAGCGTTAAAAAGTTAGTTTTTTAATAACATAAAAAACGTGTTAAATGCACATATTATAAAACTGCTACGTAAGTCACGTCAATAATGTTGTTGTTTATCATTTATTTTTCATTTCATTTTTCTATAATATTTTTGAGTTGTTATAAATGCGAAAATTTACAAATGTAATATTTTCAATAAAATTTTATAAATTCATAAAAACCCACTACAATAAAAAATTATAAGTAATGAGTCCAATTATTATTCATTTTTAAAATGCATAAAAACATTTTTCAATTTTTAGATTTTGGTTTTTCTTGATATGTTCTGAAAATTTCCTATATAGAACTCCTTAAAAATAGCCGCACTGACATCTTCATAGGGGCAATTTTTATGTAATTGTTGAAAATACTTTTTACTTAAATTGTTTTAAACTGGGAATTATCAGACGCCTTTCTCTCCCCCCCCTCCCCCGTATTCGGCCTTTCACCGTAAGTATACTATTAGTATATATAAATTATATTATATATATTGATAATATATTAATATATTATTATATATTAATGTATTAATAGTATACTTACTATACCTATACTAATAAAATATCTATTAGGCCCGAATAGACGACATTTTGGACATCGGTGTTTCCAGGGACAAGACTAGGAGGAATGTAAGAGGATGTTACACCCCCTCTACCCCAGAGAAGTACTCGGCAAAAAAAAGTTTATGAGCTTTTTTTTTGCTTATTTACATTTAATTTCAAGATGTATTTCGGAGACACTCTCCTCTCTCAGAAAAATGTATTCGGCTTGTCACTGAGCGTCTCTGCTGCAGGTGGCCGCTTAATATCGTGTTCGTGGGTAAAGTCGAACTGCACTCGACTCAAAAAAGCAATATTTAATGTACAATACGGACACAAGACATCCATCAACTTCACGATATCAGAAAAAAAAAAACGAAATTGAAAAATATATTATCTTTTATGCTCAAAAATCAATTACCAGAATGGAGTTTTTAAATTTAGTTCCTCATAATTATTACAAAAAATAATTTAGAATGATCTTGAATAATAATAATAGTAATAATTTGACAAATTCAAAAAAGCTTTTTAACTATATATAATATAATATTTAAAAATAAACTCATTTTTAATCACGTCATTGATTAAAATCATTGTCAGTCCTAAGTCCGTAAGTGGGAAAGGAAATGAAATAAAATATTATAAATATCATCACCTTTTTCGATCGGCCATATATTACCAGTTTTTGACTCATTTTCAGTTCGACCATTTTATTTTAGATAATAATAATGCAATAATTCTACAATATTCCAGGGTTTCAAACTGATGTCGAAAACGGTATCATATACCAGTTAAAACATTTACAAAATCAAAATCGAAATCGAAATAAAACCTAATTCGGAAAAAAATGGATAACAGTATTTAAAATTAAAATAATAAAATAAAATAATGGTTTGTGTATCAAAGTAACTTAATAAAACATTTATTATTGGACACCCGCAACTATAGGGTAAAACATTTCTGAGAATATATGTTTAAGTAGGTACCTCCAATTTTTAAACTATGGTAACTTTACTAAAACACATGATTTGCTGTCATTGAAAAAACTAATTCGATTTACCTTCTAATAATTGGAATACCCGAATACAGTACACACTTATCTATGTGTGCTTAAAATAAAAAAAAATAAAAATCAATGAATACATTTATATCAGGTCAACACAAGAAATAGTGTAATATAATTTTTATAATATTAAGTAACCACTAGCCAACAGGTAGGTAATTATAATCATGGTCCATAGAGTGTAGGTGTATACAAAAAATTTTCTAAGCCCAAATAGTAAGTCACCACAAGCAAAATAAAAACTACAAACAAGAACCAAGATCATCTAAATATAATTAAAATCGAATAAATAAAATAAAAAACGGAATTGAAACAACGTTATTTTAATTAAAAAATATAAAATACCAGTATGTAAAGTCAAAATCGAAAACGATGGTTTTTGAAACCGGTATTTCAAATCGAAACCGAAAATATAAAATACCGGTATGCAAAGTCAAAACCGAAATTTTTTGAAACCGGTATTTTAAATCAAAATCGAAACCGAAAATAATGTAAAACCGGTAGGTAAATCGAAATCGAAATCACAACCGAAATATGTTTTCCGGTTTCAAGCCTTGCTATATTCCCGTGTTCGTAGACCGTGGCGACGACGACGACCGGCCGCGGTGCGTGTCGCTTCGTAGCCGGGCGCACGTGACGCCACGATTGAGAAAGACCATGTGGCCGCAGCCGGCCCGCTGTCCGCGCGCGTCGCGGAACTTTTCACCACGGTGCGCGGGGTGGGCGTGACCAACGACGGCCGGCGTCCGCGCGTTACGGGCCGGCGGATTCCAAAAACGGGGAGGATTCCGCGCGCGTGGTTGCCGCCGGCCGCCAGTGCTCTTGATGCTGCCAATCCGTCCGCTACGAAGGGGCAATTTATTTATTCGCAACTGTCGCCGCAACACACCGGCAACGTGATTCTACGTGATATTTTTGTCACGCGAATGCCGTTCGTCTTTCGTTTCAGGTAAATTCATATATAATATAGAACAGGGGTGGCCAGCGAGAAGAGACTCGCGAACCGCAAAATGCAATGAGGAATACGTTAGAGCCAAGAGTAAAAAAAAATCACGCAATAAATACGTTAAAATTTAAAAAAATTACCAATTTAAATACGGTAAATTTGAAAACACTATAATTTTTTTACTAATTGTAAAAACTAAAATTATAGTTTAACAATAATTATTACATTTTCAAAGATGTATTAATAAATATTAGTAAATATTTATAAATATTTTTATATCCATATTTCAAATTTTTTTTATATATTATATATTATATCAGTAAAAATATTTTACGTCTAACACGATAGGATGCGAGCCGCATGTGGCCTGCGAGCCAAAGTTTGGCCACCCCTGATATAGAATTATTGTAATTATTATTTTGGAAAATTCGCTCAAAATTACTGTAAGTTTTACGAAATTAAAAAAAAACCATATTGCTAACAATATACGTTGAAAGAATTGACCGTTTATCCGATGAAATTTGCCGTTCACGCCAAACGAATGCTATATCTATTATATAGGTATACATTATACATATTATAGTAACATGTGCGTGTTTAGAAAAAAAAAATGGATTGAAAATACTCGATGTTTAATCTGAACGTTATTCTATACCCATAATTGTAAACTATAAAGAAAAGTACAAAACAAAAATGGGTGGTTAATGAAAAAAAAAGAAAAAAAAACACAAATAAGAGGACGCACAATAAGAGGCGTTGCAGTGTACATTCAATTTTTAAGACATTTTTAGAAATTTAAAAATATAACAATTTAAAACTAATTTAAAATTGATCCTGCGTCTCTACTACTTTTTATTGTTATGTAATGTAATCACGATATTTTTTTTTTTTTTTAACAGGTATTCACGAAAAAGAGTTAAAATGGGGTTTTAAAGTAAAAATACTTATAATCAAATCAATAAAGAACAACATTTTGGAGTGAATCTTATTTCGAGTTTTTATTTATTAATTTAAAAAAGAAATTGTATTTTTTAAAAGTTCATGTTTTTAAAACTTTTTTAAGCTTTAATTTATTTAAAATAACCTTTTTTTATAGCAACAGGTAAAAAATCCTAAATAAGGTTCACTACAAAATTACAATTTTTTTTTAACTAAACCGAAAATAAAATTATTACTTTAAATAATACTTTTCAACCAAACTAAAATGTATTTAAAAAAATATCTGCGTCATATGGGGAAAAAAATAGGTGTTTTCGTTTAAGTTTTAAAAAATTTACCTCCAAAATTCTTCTCAAAGGACGTTTAATATCACATTATTAATTTTTCAAATATAATTTTATCTCATTCCAATTATTCTATATAATATTAGTATATAAGTTCTAGTTATACTTTCATAATATATTATATTTATTTTTCTCAATTCCTCTAATACGGAGTAAAAAAATACTCGCTGAATATAATGTAATATATAATATACCTACCTACCTATTTATTTCAAGAAGCTACAACATTGACGATTATCAGTGATAAAATCATGTTTATAAATATCTGTTAAAACAAGTTCATAAAATTATTTTTTTAACACTAATTATCAGATTGGTAGAGTATATTTTCGAGTGTACTTCACATTTGAAATTTAATTTACTAATTAAAAATAAAAAAAATATATTGTAGTTCTTACACACAATTGAACACTTTTTAACAGTTTTTCGTAAATATTTTGTTTGCTAAACATCGTGATTACATCACAATAAACAGTGGTTTTTTCGTTACTTTTAAAATATATTTAAATATTTTTAAATGGGTTTTTATTCTTCTTATAATTTCTTAAAATCGGCTTATACAGAACCTCTTAAAAAACGAGTGTGAAAATTGCACAGTCCCAAGATATTTACTAGTTCTATAGATCAAGATAACATCTTATATTATAAAGTTACATACATGCTCAATTAAAATAAATTAATATTTTTGTGGATCACTAATCATATTAATAATATAGACATATTAGGTTATATTTATTGGGGAAAAATGTGCATAGTGATTTACTCACATTTAACATTTAAATTATTCCAGTTAGTGGGTTCTAGGTAATATTCCCAATAATTATTATTTGATCTTTGTAAATAAAATTGTTGTGCACAAATGAGGCCATAGCGTTTTTGAGTGATTTGGTATATACCTACATTTTGTTACTAAACAAACACAATTCTCATCTTGATTACACGCGATATACGACGTTTATGATGAGCAGTTAAAATATTTGAAAGTATAATTTTTCAGTAGCATGTAGGAAGCTTTCCTGCAGGCAAGTTATGAAAAATGTTTCCTTCTTATAATTCTTATAACAGTGAAAAATGAATATCTATTTTTTATTTTTTTAATAGTCGAATAAACGAGCATACACATGTTTGCATACACATGTTATGGCTAATTAATACTAATGGTAATAAAATATTAATTAGATGTCTAAATTTTATATTTAAATATGCACTTCACTCGTCGGGTGTCGATAAGGGTTGAAGAACTTGGTTTATCGGACAAGATATTTTTGGTGGATGTATTGAATTTGAAATCAATGATAAATCATCATTCAATAAAAAAATTTTGAGCGGAGCTTCGGTGATAAAATATATTAATATAATTTTTTTTTTAAGGCAACCCTGACAATTGTACCTATTAATTATTATTTATTTTCCCTTCATTTATATAAAATATTTCCAGTATAAAAGATAGTTTCGAAATATGACCTCTTCAAAGTATCATCTAGAACGAATTTTCTATCAAAAAAACTCTTTACCTCAATACTCTTACTCGACACCTTATAGTCAAAAAATGTCTCATCGAAAAAAAAATGAACATTTACGTTCACATAACGAAAATGCGAATAAATTAATAAACGTATTTCAATATTTGTCACTCGCTGATAGATTTAAAAAGTTTACATTTTCCACTTAAATGATGAAAATTGCCATATATATGTATCTTTTTCATATTTCAACATAATATTGTTAGAGCATATTTTAAGTAAAATGTAAGTTTGGACCAAATAACAGTAAAATAATTAGAGAACACTATGTTTTCATTAGGGTTTCAGTACAATAATTATTATTTTGATACAAAGAATGATACAGTTAATGATCTGAAAATATTTAATATGTATATTAAAAAAATAAAAATTTTAATTAAACTTGAAACATGCACCAAACCGAATTAAGAAGACGCCTGGACGCTATACCGATGATTTTTAGTGGTAAAACATATTTACGCAAAGCTGTATTATTCATTGTTTATAGTTGTAACGAATTAACGTTACAACCTTTTAGTGTTGTGTTTTGTTGAACTTTTCCCGACTGGTTTCTCCGCGTTATTTCCTATTTCGTTTCATTATTTTCTGTCATTATTGCCTCAAGACATTTGAACTGTTGCACTGTACTGAAATTATATTGGTCTATATTTGAAGAAGGATTCACCGTTGTGTTGTTTCGGTTCCTCACTACCATCGTGTACTTATTGTTTGGCCTTCATCGACATGCCGTCCTATATTCGATGGCGCCTTTTCTAGCCGACAAAATAATAATTTAAATTCATTCCACGGTTCTCCGAGTTGGAGTTTAATATCTATTTGCTCCTCTTGTATTTTTTTTCCAGAAATTTTGAACTTTTTTTTCACGTTTCACGCGGGTTTCTTTGTCGGCAAAATTCACAATATCCTAGGTTTTACCACATACCCTTACTCTCCGCGACCCTCTAAAATTTACTCTTAAAAATGTAACGTATGAATAATATCTGTATATATATATATATGTATATATGTCATGTCATGTGCATCGCGCGTACTGTATACAAATATAGGTATGTACATAAATATTGTGATTATTATTATTATTATACCACCGCTGCTATACCTGTTGGCACGGTCGAATGGACGATTCGTTTTATTGTCGTATGTGCGATAAACAAAAATGTTAATCGTCTATAAACGCCACGGCGCCAACGCGCACACGACTGTACAATAAAATTGCAAATTATATTTTCGCCCGCTTACGTAGGTAGGACGTGTATATAGCCGTATTGTATGTACGCAAACAAAGTTCAACGATACGTACAGCAAAAAATAAAAATAATGATAATAAAAATAAAAATAATAAATAAAAACACAAACATCGCAGTAGAAGCGAATAATATAATAACAATAATAATAAAATAATGATATGAAGCTTATACTACGAGCATGGCGTATGTTTTTTTATAAATATAAAATATTAAGCGCACGTCATATTATTCGCAGAGTAGAGGCCGTCCGTTCTGCGAGACGAACGGTGGACAGGTGGGGTGGCAGGTCTTTGAATATTATTATTATTATTATTAATATTATTATTATATAGTTGGACGACGGTGGCAGAAGAGAGAATATAATGTTATCTACGGCATAAAACCGTTGCGTTCATTATGTTATTATACTGCACAATAATATAATATTATATTATAGATAACGGGGGCCGTGCGTGGAATTAATTCCTCTAATTTACAATCCGATCGACGCCGCCACTGTCACCACTGATGTTTTAAAATTTCAAGACTCAATCGAGGATTTTAGGCTTTCGAAAAAACATATTGAAAAATATTTCCCGCTCGAGCACAGTAAAATATATTCGCATCTTTCATATTTTGTACCTACCTATACATTTTGACTCTGCGACTATACAGAAAAATGTTGTAATTAGATAGAGCGTGAACATGATTTTTAACAAAAATCACGATAACCCAACAATAAAAATTGTATTAACACATGACTATTTTTAAACTGTTGGATTTTAATTTTTCTTAGAGTTTCACGAAAATTGCCTACACAAAACCCCTTAAAAATCGAGTATGTAGCGTCCTATATTCCGTGGTTTCGATATTAAATGCGAATGACGATTTTGCCACTTTTTCCCAACAGCACCACGGTGCCAGGCACGCTGCAGTGGTGGCGGTATATGTTTACGTACTCGTATATACCTACGTAACCAATAATTCCAAACACGTTTCGCCACCGCCACTTTTTTTTTTTTATTCGTCCGTCGACCCTGCATTAACATAAATGCAATATAATATCGTATTGTGCGGGCGTACAATAATCGTCGTGTTTTGTCAATTTTAAAACACTATATAACTCATAGAATGAGTTAAATTAAAATATTGACACCGATAAGGAATTGTGTCTAAAATTTCGAAAACGTAACCCTTTACGTACGTATATACTTTTGTAACGGTTTCCATATTTATATTCCGATATATAATATGCGGTATCATTGTTTGTTACAATCTTCGTGATAAAATGTATAATTGATCAGGATCAAAATTTCAGAATTAAGGAGGGGGGCAGAGGGCGCAGTAATACCAAAGATGTAACTTCAACGGTTTTTGTGCGAAAGACCTTTTTTTTTTGCTTATTTACACGTTTTTTAAAGAAGCGTAAGCGAAATACGTTTTAATGTCACGACTTAAGATAATATGGTTGTCCATCAATCAGTCATAATATGACCAAAGATGTTAATCTAACATATTATGATCGACTTAAGGCCAACGTTCCAAGCGGTTTAAATAATAACTTTTATTATAACATTATATTCTCTAGAATTATTATCATTATCTTAAATCGTGTTAAAACTTTCACATTGGTGAATGGTGATATGATAACATATCATGTATGATACATATCCGTGATTTTGATTTAAACCGATACAAGTGCTAGTAATACGTAAATCAGCTGTTTTCCGATTTTGGGTTAACTTTGTTGCTGTAAAAACGAGAAAATTATCAAAGGCAGAAAGGCAAACCTATACTATCTCATACAATATAGAACAATGCTGCTCTATAATGTAACACGAATCTAAAAATCGTCGCAAGACCACATGGTGACAGATATACACGAGTATATTTCAGACTACCCGATAGTGTCTCCATTCTGATTAATCTTATTAAACGTATTTTTATGATCCTATCACAGAATAAGTGAAATCAAAAAAAGCCCAATACTAAAGTCAATATTGTACTGCGATACTAGATTAATATAAAAAATATCGTTCTATATTTCATTTGTCTAAAAAGTATGTAGATACCATTAACTTTCTAGTAAATCCAATAGTAGATACCTACTTACGATTTTAATTTTCAGATTCTGATAATGTTGGGGAAGTTACTTTTAAAAAGTAATTGAATTAAGTTATAAGTTACTATAAATAAAATAATTGGATTAATTTCAAGTTACTTAAAAAAATTTGTATTTGAATTACTCACTTAAAAAGTAACGAAATTACAAATGAAGTTACTTTTTTTTTTCTTCCATAAAATGTAACATTGATAATATTTTTCACACTTGAGATCTTAAGAAGATTTTTTAATGAAAAACTTGTATTAAAATTTTTCATTTTTATCAACTTACAAGCATATTAGAAATATGAAACAAAAAATTAATTATAACTAACAACATTATCTAGCGACTGATGAAGTCGAATTTTGATATATGCATTTTTACACGTTTTATCAGGTGTTAAAATGTAAATTTTTATAATTTTTCAACAGCTTAAAAAACGTGTAAAAATGCATATATCAAAAATCGGCTCCATCAGTCCCTAGATAATGTTGTTAGTTATGTATAATTTGTTTTTTGTTTTATATTTCTAACATGCTTGTAAGTTCATAAAAATGAAAAATTCTAATGCAAGTTTAATAATATTATAACAAAATTGTAACTTAAAAAATATCGCATTACTTCGATGCAAATTACTTTTAAATAGTAATTGAATTACATTTGGGTTACTATAAATAAAAAGTAACGCAATTACCACTACGTTACTCAAAAAAGTAATTGCGTTACAGTAACTTGTAACTTGAGTTAAGTTACTACCCAATACTGGATTCTGATGTGGTTTTTATGTCTGTATACATTATATTGGATAGATGTTTTGGAGTAAGAACTTTTTTCATAGCAAATTGGTTCTAATTGGTACTTTGAAAAGGTCAGTTTTCGATTTTTCCAATATTTTCCTTAAGTGTAAAGAAAAACTACCTTTTATATTGAAAATATTTTACGAATGTAGCTGAAATAATAAAATAAGAAATCAAAATGGCATGCCTATTAGTTCAGTACCAACAGCAGTCCAGACCAGACGCACGCCGCTCAAGAGATTTTCATCGCAGTTCTACGTCCGCCTTCGTTTGAGACCTAGCTCTTATCCGCAAAGTCCCCTGGCCTAAGTACGTATCGCACTCAACCGCAGAGTCAGCTCGGGGTTCCCAACGCGACCGCGTAGGAAAACCAAAATCCCTCATTGTTACACACCTCACTGTCAGTTAGACATTAAAATTCCACGCTCGTCCTCCCACCAGGGAAAACACGCGCCCACCATGGGTAGAGGCGCAAAACGCCGTTCTCCCCCCAAATCTTCTGACTATTCCGACCACTCGACCACGGAGTCCTCCATTGGTGAAAACCAAAAAACTCATGGTCCCCGCGTCCATCGGTCCAAAAACTTCTTCTTCCCCACAAACTCAACCATCATCAACCAAAATCCGTTCTGGCACCCCATTGGTCACTGCAAACAATCACTCGCCTCCCGCATCCACCGGCATTAACTCACGGTCTGTTTCCCCGGCAAATACTTCTTCCTCCTCGGCTTCTCTTCGCTCTACATCACCGTCAAACTCAGTTAACATAGTTGACCAACCGAAACCCTGTATTCCACCTATATTCATTCAAACATCCGACTGGCTCAAAGTCGCCAACAAACTTATGACTACCCTGCCTGAATCAGCACTCCAGGCCAAATCACATAACGGTCATTCTATCAAACTCATCTGCGTCGACGTGGAAGTGTTCCGGATCGTCCAACGATATCTTAAAATTTCCAACGCCAAATTCCATACCCTCCCACTACCCAACGAACGCTTCTTAAAGGTAATTATAAAAGGTCTCCCAATCAACATCTCCGAATCGGAAATTTCCGAGGAACTTTCAGGTATGGGCTATGAAGTCAAAAGCATACTCCAGTTCCAAAACTCCGCCCGGAAATTTCCGATTCATCTGGTCATCCTTCCGCTAACTCTTGAGAATAAAAATATTTTCCAAGAATCCACTCTATTCTACATCTCCATTAAAGTGGAGTCCTATAAGTCCAACAAACCCGCCCAATGCTATGCCTGCCAACAATTCGGCCATTCTAGCACGCACTGTAGCTACACACCTCGGTGCGTCAAATGTTCTGGACCCCACCTAGCCAAAGACTGCTCCAAACCACGGGAAGTTGACCCCAAGTTCGCCAACTGTGACAGTTCCCATACCGCCAACTACACCCAATGCCCGGAAACTCCAAAATCGTAGCGCCCCCGACCCCGACCTTATCTCAAATTCCGCCCTGAAACATTTCAACAAGCCCTTAATCCTCTATATCTACCGCATTCTCAACGGTTGCGCCCGCCTTGAATATTTTCCGGTTTTCTGGAAAAAAGCCACCGTTGTCATGATTCCCAAACCAGGCAAAAACCTCAAATCTATCTCTAACCACCGTCCGATCTCCCTCCTCAACACTCTCAGTAAGGTCTTCGAACACCTCTTCCTCACCAGACTGCAAACCTTTTCCTCCCCCCTCATCTGCCCCGATCAGTTCGGCTTCAGGCACCACCACAACACCACCCTCCAACTAGTAAATATCCTAGACAATATAATTTCGGCCAAAAACCTACGTAGGAAAACCACAGCGGTCCTCCTCGACGTCCAAAAGGCCTTCGACAAAGTCTGGCATCTCGGTCTCATCTTCAAACTTATTTCCATTGGAATCCCCACCCAACTCGTCACCATTATCAAGTCATTCCTCCAGAACAGAAAATTTTCCATTAAAGTAGATAACAAATTTTCCTCTCACAGGAACATCTTCGCGGGGGTCCCCCAAGGCCCCTGCCTCTCCCCCCATCTGTTCGCACTGTACGTTAACGACCTTCCTGTTCACCCCAAAGCTAAGGTCGCACTTTTCGGCGACGACACCCTACTCTATGCCACCAGCAAATCCAACTCCGTGGCAGCTTCAAACCTTCAAAAACAAATAAATTTCATCCAAACCTGGTTTAAACAGTGGAGAATCTCAATAAATCCCTCAAAAACGTCAGCTATCTTCTTCACTAACAAAAGTACCCAAAACACTCCAAAACCCAAAATCCTCAACACCCCAATAAACTGGTCCCACTCGATAAGATACCTGGGTATTCTCATCAACAGAAATCTTAAATCTTAATTTCTCAGCCCACACCAAGTTCGTTATTAACAAAATTAAAGCAGCCGGCCACCTCCTCTTCCCCATGCTAAACAGAAAAAGCCCACTCTCCATCAGAACCAAATTATATATCTTCAAAGCCTATATGCTCCCCATCCTAACTTACGCCTCCCCCGTATGGGCCTCCAATATTTCAAACACAAACTGGTTCCTCATCGAATCCGTCCAAAACAATACTCTCCGCAAAATCACCAATCTTCCCCTCTACGTTAGTAATCACACCATCAGGGAATCCACCAACATCCCGTCCATTCTCGATTACACAAACTCCACCTCCTCCAAACTCAAACATTCCATATCATCGTCCCCCTTCTCACACATCTCGTCTATATCAACCCGCCCCGGGTTCCTCGACGGCTACAAAAGTAACCATTCTCTAAACTTCGGAAACTAAACCCTAACCAACCAAACTCACCACCCCACCACCTAACAACTCCTGCTACATCCAACCCTCTGGTAGAAGCACAAGCTTGAGACAAGGTACCCCCCCTCCCCCCCACAAAGCAAGTCAATTCAGGCATGCGTATTTTTTATTTTTCATTATATTATTATACCGAACTTTTCTCAGAATTGTCTTGATGATTTATTTTTGATAAAATTTCAAGTAATAATAATACACCATCTGTATCTGGACAACTTTTATATTCTGATAATAGCGAGAAAACTATTGATTTTAGAATGATGTTTTTTTTTTTTTTTTCTGTAATCAAATTTTCGACCAGAAAGTGTCGAGGAGAAGCTTTGGCATTGGAATGATATCTACAGGAAATTAGTTCTAGATGGTACTCTATACATAACATTTTTCGATTTTCCCAGAAGTTTCCTCAGGGAAGAAGAAAAAGTTCCTTCTATACAGTGTACGTATTCATATACTGTATACATACATACATACATACATACATATATATATGCATACGTACATAACTATAGGTACCTACAAACTACTTACTAAACGGTATATAATGACACTTAAGATTCAAACGATTGAAATTGGCTAATATTATTATGTGTCTTATATTTTATTATATTTGTTAGCTACTAGAGTGCAATTTCTGAGTTATTGTAGTTTAACAAAATGTGTATCTGGCTAAAATAGAATGTTTATTCGGATAATGGGTATATACTGAAATAAAATAATATGGTGATATTATGAAATTTTCAAAATTTTAACGTTTATTTATTAATTTATATATTTATACATACTTTACGTAGTTCCTTCAAAAAAGTTAAAATGATGTTCACAAAATCACAATTAAATAATATATAAAATCATAGAATTGAGCACCTCTGTCCCATAGTCGGCCGCCTCTAGAAGAATTTTTAACTAATGTTATCATTTCAATCATAATATCTTAGATGGAGAGGGGAAAGTATTTACACCTAATCAATGCACCTTGATTGTATATACCTACTATATTATGATGCCATCACAGATCAATGTGATTGATGGGATTGTGAATCATAGGATCATCATCGATCATAGATCATAAGGTCGTGGAATAATTTTTATTGATCATATATACTATTATATAATTATTTACATATAATTTTATTAGGTTTATTTTATCGTAGGTGCCCTTCGATACATAATAACGGATAAATGAATAATGTATTCTGTTTGGGACATTGATTCCTTTGTAGCTGAACCACAGAATATACAGAAGGGAATCTTGATAAAAATGACATGGGTTCTTATGGCCAACTGAAAAAAGGTCGGCAATACTATAAATTTATCAGGGGTACTAGAAATGTAATACCTATTTCCTTATTTTTAAAAATTTTTGGTGACACTGTCTCATAAATATAGTGAGTTTTCATATAATGATAATAATTTCTAGATATGTTTACATTAGAAATGCTGATATCCATAGACATTTTATATGTGATATCAACATAATCACAATACCATACTTCATTATCAGTATGACCAAATACCATAGAATAATGGGAATTTCATACACTGTTGAATTTAGAGAACTTAGAAATGATCAAATATGTCTGCTAGATTCCCTTCTGTATGGCTGAACCACATCATGTATTATATCATATTATACGTATATATAACTATATCATGTATATAATTATTGTGTAAAAATGTTATAATATTATCGTACTCTTTCGTACTAAAATACCGGTTCAACATCATAATATAAAAAAAAATTCACTATTTAAAATTATGAAAACACATATACCTAAATATGATCTAAGTAAAACTAAAATTTAAAGTATTATAATAATATAGATTCTTAAGCCACGTTTAAGCGGTTCACTTTGAATAATAACACCATTCATCGACGATGAATATTTCAGAAATAATTTTAATGAAAATTATATATATTATATGAAATAAATTTTTCAAATATTATATTTTATTTATTGTAAAATATTATATTTTTTTTATCAAGTTATTTTATATAGTATATTTTTTTTGTCTAGTTTATATCAAGTAATATGGAGTCTAGTGCCATTTTTAAAACAGGAATTTTATAAATATCCCATCTCTTAAAGAGTGCAGGGAATTAATAAAAAAAAACAAAAACAAAAGAAGAACTGTTGGTGGGTTAGTCGCCGGGCTAGTATGGGGATAGAATCAATGCTATAAAATAAATAGGTACGTTTATTTAAAAAGTTATAAGTGTTCTTTGATAATAATCGTTTATCGCCAGTGGTACAACCAGGGTGTGGACACTAAGCCGATATCACAAAATCAGTCGCCATGTTTTCGGATGCGATGCTATCATTGTTTACACCATAAAAGACACTATCAGTACTGTTCTGTGCTATTTATCATTGATAACTCAGAACATCATAGTAAAACCCTATATTATTCTGTGGTATAAACATAATATAAACAATGATAGAATCACATCCGAAAACATGGCAACTGATTTTGCCGTCTTATGCCGACTTTGTAAATTCTTATCAGTGATCATTCTGATTCTTTTATTCAATATCACAACTAGCTCTAAAATTTTGTGGGGGGGGGCTTTACCAATAATATTGTCTATAAACGTAAATAAGCAAAAAAAATGTCAATATCAATTATATATTTGGAGAGTTATGAATAATTTGGGAGGCTAAGCCTCAAAGTCTCCTCAGTTGTGCTTATATTTATCACGCTTGAAAAAATCATGTGTTTCGACTTTCACTGATAGTGATGAAGATAAAAGCAGCGTTTACACAATTCACTTTTGATGATTTTATGTTTACACAGTTCACTTTTAATTTACTTTGGATGATTCATCTAAAGTGATCATCTAAAACGAACTGTGTAAACGCGGCTTTAAAAAAAAACCACAACAATATTTTATTAATATATTATTGTTATTTACCAATATGATAAATGTTCTACTCCGATAACACTACTTTAAGTTCTGAAACGGAACTTGTTTACGTTTTCAGGATTATCGAGAGTGTTTTAATGTAATCTATGATAATATTAAATTATAATAATATGACCACTTATAAATATAATACCTACCTACTATAAGTGGCGGAAATTGGGCTCGATTTTAATGGTTACAAAAATTATTTACAACCAAAAACAACCTGCAATCAATATTCAAATACGTGAATATTGTATACATTACTGTATTGAATATTAAAAATTAAATTATAATTTAACCGATTTCGGTTTGATAAAATAATAAAGTATAACTTGAATATCATTGTAAACATTTATAGGGTTGAAAAATAATAATTTTGCGAACTCAAAATATGTTTTGGTGCGACCCTTTCCGATAGCCATTAGAATTAATGTTTTTTTTTTTTAATCATAATATCGTATTAAAATTAGACCATTTAATAATTATTTAAAACTATGTTAAAAAGATAAAATAAAATTGGTTTGAGTGAAAACTCAAAACTTAAAAAGTACGATACGATTGCGGGAAAATTTTTTTTAGTGAAAATAATTTTCAAATAAAATAATGCCATTATTGCGATGTATAAATTATTATGTATTTAACAAAAACCATTATCGCTCTTTTATGTGTACTAGCTACTGCTTATCAGATTTTTTTCGAGTCTTATTTGTTTAAGTTATTTATCACGAGAGAGGTCGACGCTCGAGACAGTGTCAACAATAACGAGGAGCCTTCACTGTGTTTTTATCGAAAATTCACATATACAGACAGTAAACAATGATTTACGACTAAAATAAACATGACCTGATCTATACACACATATACTATATTATATATTTAGATACTTACACGAATAATTACCGCAATATTCATAAATTATATATAGTGCTTTATAGGTCCAATATCGTCTAGGCCTAAACATAATGTTTAAAATAATTATTTATGTAGATGAACTTTTAAATAGTAATTTATTTTACTTAACGTATACAAAATCGAATTGGCGTCAGACCGTCGTAAATCGTGCAGCAGCAGCAGTAGTCCGTTCACGAGAGTTTATTTTTACTCGAGTTATTATTAAAATGGGTAAATCGTATCGAAGAAATAACGCATAGGTACATACATCCTAAAAACATTAGGTATTATTTATTCAACGTCATTCGAGAATTCGAATATTCGAAAATAAGTTTTTTTTTTTAAACATTTTGAACTAAAAATACATTGTCTTCCAAAATAATCAACTACTTATACAAATAAAGCAACTATTGGCGATCAAGTTTCATAAAAAAAAAAACAATAAAATAGTTGATCAACCTTGACATTATTAATTATAAACGAAATACAAGTATGTACCTAGGTATTTCCTTATTTCTTCCAAAAACGAGTCCATTGTAGATCAACGTGCTGTCTACAATATGATGGACGATTTGATTCACGGATCAATATACCACCTTACGATCGAAATTTCCCACTATATGGGTTTAAATATATAAAAGTTCCTTGTGGATTTAAATGTCCTGTCGTGGATCGAAAAGTCTGCGAATCAAAATGACCCAACGAGATGATCATGTTCTTATTTATCATGTTATTTTTTACTATTCGAAATATCCCCTACGATATGAAAATATCTTTACTAAAGATCAAAATTTTATTGGATCAAAACGTCCTGGAATCAAATTGTCCATTCACAATAATATTAGAACGATAACATTTCGATTCGTGGATCAAAACGTCTCCTACATGGTTGTGGGCTATGGTTCCAATTAATGTCCTGCCGTGGACAAAATCATCACCTTATTATTCGCAAATCATTATATCCCACTATATTTTATTATTTTCCCGCACGAACTTGTTCAGTGGGCCCAATTATCTTCTTTGAAGAGCTAAATAAATAAATATCTAATAGTTCCTCGTGGATCCAAATGTCCGTTTACTAAATTATTGTGCATTTTTGACAACAGGTACAAATAAAATAATTTTAAAATGGCTTTTTAATACCTATTAATTTTCTATACGAATGCTCAATTATTCAAAAAAAAAAAAAAAAATACCTATATCTATATATGTATATGACGGACGTTTCTTACATAATATGATAGTGATCGATTATGAAAGGTCAGTTAATATTTAACTCATTAGCGACTATATCTTGTCTATATATATTTATCTTCATTCATTATAGGTGTGTCGAACTCGTAATTCTGAATTCAACCATAATTCGTATAATAATATAATAATCGTATTCGTTATAAGTAGGTGCCTATATTACTATACGATAAAATATCACATATCATGTTTTTGTTTTTGTCTCGTTTATGTAAATTAATTACTATCGATTACATTACGAATAATTTATTCAAACGATAATGCACGTACACTTGTATAATTTATCGACTGTACAGATTTTTCTAGTATTTCTTAGGATTTTGCGCAATACGTATAACAGTTTATTATTGTTAACATAAATACTTACCTCATCTTGTATTATATAGTTTAATAAAAAATTAAAATATAATAATCGCTTTTAAAAATTCCAATCGAACAATGTAATATAAACTAGTTTTATATTAATAAGTAATAACGTAAAATATATTCTAGTGTTTTTTTTAGCGATTATGCAGTAAAAAAAAAAAATAAAAATAAAAAAACATGTAATATGATAAACCAATGCATTTTTTGATATAACATTTTTTTTTTCCGTTATAATATTATTATATTTTAAGTATATATAGGTACCTACTATTATTATTGTTTTAAGTTTGATTATTTCCATTCAAGGTGATCTCATTCTCTAACTGTATATTGTAGTACATACATAAGTACATTGTATAATATATTATACGTCCGTATTACCACGGTTTTTTTTTTTTTTTTAGAATATAGAGCGACATGCGTAGTTACATATTATATGGACTACGGACTTGGATAATTAACGTCAAAACGAAACGGTTACAATTATAAAAAAAAATAACTTTCATAAACTGTAAGGTATATTGTTTTACAAATTATATAAAAATATCGTTATTTAATCCAGTTAGTAGGTATATGTATGTATACGAATTTATTATAAACATACAACATATTATTATTACTTATATAGAGCAATATTAACGACGTGTCGTATAATCTTCAAATCATTTTACTGTCATCGGGCACTTGTGTTTTGAACGTGTACATAGTGCTCGTCAATCCAATACCAACATTTTCCTTACGTCATATTATATGTACATACATATTTTGCATAATTTATTCAGCAAATAACACTATACAGAAACGGCTTTTCGATTTTCAACTATATATAAATGTATCGGAAATAAAAATGGAGGGACGTGAATTCTTAGAAATAGAAATATTTTAAACTATACCACTATAATATATGATGTATATTTAAACATGCAATAATTATTGAACCGATTTTTTTTCCTCGGTGGTTCAACTTGTAATCGAAATTATTCGGAAAAGATAATTTTGGAATAAAAAAAAATCGGAATCGATGAATCATAAAACGATAAAATATGTAGGTATAATATAATATAATGATTATAACGTATATGTATAACGATAGACGGATCACTCGGTATTGAGATATGTATTATTATTATAGATTCCAAATTTCTAAATTCCAGTTTTATCATTTATATCGGATATAATATACTGGTTCCACAAAATATACAATTTCCAGATTAAACGATTCTAGCTATTTTATAGTTTTTAAATATTTACCTATAGAATGACGATTCATATAATTCATACGATTCATGAATAATATCTATTCCAGATTTGACGGATTCCGAATAATAATAAATAATGAAATACTTATATGCAAATACTCGAAATGTTACTAGCTACACCTTCAATATAATATATCAGTAGCGCGTGGGTGAAATATCTGGTGCTGCACAACCAAAAAAATATTACGGATTAATAACAAATATATGTATTAACAATATTATATTATGTTATTTTCTCTAAAATGTCGATATAATAGGTAGGTACTATAATAACGAACGTGATGTTATTCATTTTATTAAGAACATATTATCTACATTCGTATAAAACATAATTCAATTTACCTTATGCCTATATAACCTAGACAAGTGATATCCTGATAACATGTGAAAATGGGTAGATAATAACTGCACCAAACGGCAAACGGGCACAAAATATAGTTGGATATACATAGTTGGTGGTTCAAACTAGTTTTGTGCGCGATGCTATATTATAATTTTGCGTGGTGTATTTTTCGCCGGAGAGGGAATAAAATAAAACTGCACGTATGTAAACGGCGCATCATACATGCATTTTTCAAGTGTGCGCAACGGACAGCACTGCGGTAGCGTCAAGACAGTGGCCGAGACACAGATATTATATAAAACACTAGATAACTAACTGACGATATTATTTGAAGACAGCCGCCATATTCATGGTAGTCAATGTTTACATAATAACCTTATCAATTAGGTATCTATATATCAATATTACCACATAATATTTTCAGTCGGAAATAATTCATTGACATATAAATACATATAAATATTATAGGTATAAACATTTCCACATATATGAAAACTCGAGACGATAAGTCCGACCGAATTCACATATGCAGAGTATAGGTACCTACTATATTTTATTATACCTACCCATATTATATTTCAAGTCGTTGGACTTTTGCAGTAGTATTTATCAATATTTTTATTAAATATAATTTACGTATGTTGTGTGAAACCCGTTATACTCGGGCGAGAACCGAACAGAACGAGATTTAAATTCTTATTAAAATCCGAGAATAATAAGTTCGATACATTTTTGAATGCCCTATCAACTTTGTCAACCTATATACAACAGAAACATTTTATGTGTGAAGAACATTTATTATCTTCTAGAAAGCGAATTCCAAGTTCCTCCGGAGGTGAAATATTTTTAAAATTAATTAATTAACAGTATTATTTCTCAAAAACATAATATTATAAAATATTTTTTTACCTGAAAATATGTATATACCGGAACCAGCTGGTGCGCGATTTTTGCAACCGTTAGCGGAACAAGTTGTCGGCATATTACAAAAATGTCTAAATAATAATATATGCTTAGTTAATAATAATAATTCGTTTAAAAAATGAATTCTAATTACAATATATTATGTGTTCGAATTTCGAAAGAATGCTTACAGAATGATGACAAATTTTAACTGATTTTTACATAGATGTATAAAATATATAGGTACTGTGGATAATAAATAATAATATTGACTACCATGCAAATGGCGTCGGCATAAATGTCCCATATGGTATCGTATAACAAGTTAGCTATCTAGTGTTTTTTATATCTGTGGGCCAAGACCACTATATGCAATCTATTTAAATGTAATCTATTACTGCGAACGACCGGCTACCAGCAGCAACCAACAATACAGCGGTGCGATGCGTAATATGTAGGTACAATAATAATATTCACGGGCACGACAAATTACTAAAACTTCGATAAATAAATAATAATTTTATATATAAAAACACGCTAATTTACTGAAATTTTAGGCGGTGCACGTGCGCCTGTGCTCCTTAACACGAGCCGCTACTGTATACGAGATTAACTGTTATTTTATTTGTGGAAGAAAAAGGAATTTATTAATTTTTTTTTTTCGAGAAAAATTATCCCGTTCTAAATTTCTTATCATGTGGCTTATACTCTAAATTCTCATAAAAATCCATTTACGAAAACTAAAATGCTAATAAAAATGACTACACGACAACGGAAAATCCAAAACCCAAAACATATGGTGATCAGTGCGGGTGGAAGTAGAACGCAAGTAGAACGTCATTTCACTAATAAAATTAAATGTAAACAACTACCTACCCAATAATAACAGAAATTTATCGGTGTCGCGTGATTTCGCCAAGATTTCACCATCCATTTATAGTCTTTAGCCATTCGTGGATAATAATAAGGTTATTTATTATCTACGAATTTACAATACCTGGCAATATGGATTTAATGAGATCGACTATTCACGAAATTGTACATCGTGATTTTTACTTTAAATCTTTTATGCAATAAGACAAACGCCATTCTTTATCGTATAATTTCGTGATTTTTCCGAAGAAAATTGATATTTTTAAAAATTGTTAAATAAAAATTAAAACGGACGCTGCGTTCTCCGGCGTTCATTCAGTTCATTGATAAATAAACAAATGGGTACGCTGTTGAAACGTGAAAAAATAAAAATAAAAGAACAATATTCCGTTCCCCATGCGTCTTTCCACAATAATATTCAACCACTGCAGTGTATACTGCAATAAATAACATTTCAAATGTTCGGATTCAGACATATATGTTATTACTGTTGTTTTTGTTCGGGGAAACATTATAGTATACACGAGTGGTACAACGAAACTTTATACGTACCGTCAAAATGTTTTTATATAAATACCATTAAAATAACACGTCGATGGCTCCGTTTATAAATCCCCGTGACCCTTTTGCAGTTGACCGCTGCTGCAGTATATACGAGTACCTATACTAGCTATTACGTCGATACGTCGTGTGTGTCTATGTATTATATTGCGTTCCTTGAAATTCGATAGTCAAAGGAAATGGACTTTACCTGCACGAATTTGTATACGATAATATACGTCATAATATAATATATAGGTACCTCGGACCCTATTTTAGAAAACAATTCGTACTGCGAACTGCAGTAGGATTTTTGACAGCCGGGGAAAATAAAAATGTTAAAACTACGTAGTCGTATATTGTAAATTTATTTTCATAAATGAATAAATAATTTTCCAAACCACAAATAAGCGAAAAAAAAAAAAGAATCATTCATATAATTTTTTTCCATTTATTATTATTATTATTATTATTATTATTATTACATCACCGTTATTATTTTAATTATACTATTTATTTATTTATTTATATTTGTAATGAAATAATAAAAATAATAGGTAATAATAAGAGAAAATAATTTTAAAATTAATTCAAGAAAATAAAAATTTTAGGAAAAAACTATTATTTAAATATGCTTGTATATACAAAATAAAATGCATTTATCACTATACACACTTTTTTATTTTAAACTGCACATTTGCATTTTCGTATTGCACATACCTACCTATATATTTATTGTCTTTTAATTTCACCACTGTAATAAGTTGCTACTGAAATATCAGCATTGGCGGAAATCTGTTTGAATTATTGGGGGAGGAGGGGCTAAGAATATATAGGTACATAATTACCGAGTAAAAAAAATGTTATCGCTGCGCTCGATATTAACGTTTCCCAATTTCAATACTGATATATATAAATGTATAATACAATATAATTTAATGCATTACATATCATACATCACCAATTACCGTTGACTTATTTAAAAAAAAAATGCAAAAGTGTTGAAATGGGTTTTTAAAACAATTTTAGAATAAAAACACCTATTATAAAATCAATAAAGGACAATATTTTGAAGCGTACCTTGTTTTGGTTTTTTTAATTTATTAATTTAAAAAAAGTTATTGTAGTTTTAAAAAGTTAATTATTTTTTATATTTTTAAGCTTTAATAATTTTTTTTAAAGTAATAAATTTAAAATCCCAAATGAAATTAATGCAAAACGTTATCCTCCATTGATTTTATAATAGGTATTTTAATTCTAAAGTTACTTTAACAGTCCGTTTTAACAATTTTTCGTAAACATGTTTTTATGGCTGAAAATCATCAGTGTAACGTAGTTTTCTTTAAACTATAGATTATAGATTAGAAAAAAATAATTTCCTATTTGAAACTTATCAAAATATAAAAAGTTAAATAATAGTGTGCTTTTTTTATTGGGTACTTACTTATTTACATATAATATATTTCAGTTATCTGGTATACTTGTTTATTTTTCGTTCAATTTTTCGCTTCTTAATAAGTTTTATATAGAGAGATATTTTTTTTATTTTATCTTCTCATATAATGTTGAAAATACTGCACTTCTATTGATAAGTCATTTATAGTCATACACTAATAGGTACTTATATTCATTTTTATTATAGTTACCTTATACTTTCAATACAGGCTGGATAGGTCCTGAATTCAGGTCCCCCCGATAATAATGGACACAGAATTATTTGCAGATTTGGAGTCTTCGTGTATTCATCTATATAAACAGATTCATTAACATTTTCAAGTTTAATCGAGAAATCAAAACAAAAATAGTTATGGATTTGTGGAAACCATACTTTTTTTTTACTAAACGAAATGTTCTTACGTCTCTTAGCAAAAGTATCCATATAAATACATTTAAATATAATAATTTTTAAACCATTTTTGTGGGGGCTTGCCAAACTTTTAGGGGGCTACGCCCCCTCAAGCCTCCCCCCCCCCGATTTACGCTAATGGGCCGATATTTAATACGTAGCAATAATTTATAATAAAATATTTTATACTTATAATAATATATATATATAATAATAATATATTTTATATTTCGAACCATTATATATATTTTTTAATTCAAATGTATTCCTTAATTATTATAGTTTTGCATATAAAACCTATCAATTCTTTACAAGTCATCAACACTATACAAGCAAATTCATTTCGCACTATAGGTACTTAATGGTAATTTTTGCGTTCGGTTAAACATAAAATTACTAATATATACACATATATATATATATATAATTCGAAAAGACAAATTTATATTCTCAAGTCAATACTCGCGCATCATTAATATGACCGACGTGTTATTTTGTAGTATATATCATAATTCATATAGTTATAAAAGTTTTTTTCTTAAAGTGTACGTATTTTTATAGCTTCTCATTGTATATTATAGGTACACGCGTAAAATATAAAAACGATAAACAATACCTGAATATATAGTATCGATTATAATATGTTTCATTTCGCCAAACATGCAGAAATAATTCACACGCGTATAATATAAATTACAGCATATTTGCTCAAAATGATTATAATTAAACAAGCACAGCGGTTTTTTTTATTTTTTTTTTTTTTTTTTTATGCAATATTGTAACGCCTTCTTTTTTTTTTATTATCTCCTCGAGTTTTGACCTTACTCGATAGGTAGATAGTTACCGGGAGGAAACTGGACTTTGTCTACGTATATAATAATGTAATAGTATATTATAATAATTATTGATGGCCAAAAAGAAAATAATGAAATAAATAACAAACGCGTTTAATATTTTATTAGCCTTTATCGTTATTGTGCAATTAGTCGACAAAGTAGAGGTAGACACATAAAAAGTTTTAGGTCAAATCCGAGGCTAGGTATTTGACGCCGTTAAATAAACGGCAATTAAATAATTGATAAATAAATTGTTGTGCACCATAGAGTGCAGAGTAAAATATACTTGACGCTCGTATTAGGTATAGTTATTCTGTAATAACAACGGTTAATTCATATAATATTAATTATTATATTATTATACGAATAATAATAATTGTTATTTACGAAAATTCAAGTTAGGTTGGCTTATTACTATAGGGAATATATTAATAAAGTATTACGTTTTAAAAACAAATTTGAAAGTCTAAAATCTATATGCCTACAGCTATTATAGGAAACGGTCATTTTTTAAGTTTAGTACCTATTCGAAAATTGTGCAATAATATTATTGGAATTGATAAAATCTGGAATGGATATCGATGAACCTTGAATATCGACATAATTTGAAATCTATAAATCTATAAACGATTAATCAGGAAATTATTATATTTTTTGGAACCTATAAAACTAGAATCGATAAATCTGGAAATCACAAATATTTGGAATCTATACTCTTCTGTTTCGGCCGAATAACCACAGATTGAAAAACAATTTGAATATATGATCAGAAGACCTCTGCTTATGTGGTGATGAAAATCGATTCAAAAACGCTATATCCTCCAGTCATTCATATTATAGATACCTATATAATATATAAGAGTATTATCAGGTTATAAATATTAAAAACACATAATCGTGCAGCTATATATATATGTGTGTGTGTGTATTTTCCAAAATTCCAATTTCTGGGCATAAATACATATATACACAATAGTAAGTGTTATAAAGTGAATTTTTCGGCCGGGATGAAACTATACATAATATGTATTGTGACTGATGTTTGAAAATTTCATGAAATATAAAATATTTCAATATTTCAATTTTTTTTTTTAATTTATTAATTTTCTTGTAAAATATATATATAAATATTAAATTTAATATTAAATTTTTTATTTTAAGTCTCTTTTAATTGTATATTTTAATATTTATAATATTATCTTTTACATTATGCAATAAAATGTATCAATAAAATATTAAACTTTTATTAAATAATCTCGAAAAATCATATTTATCTTTTGTAATATTTTTTTCTATTTCAATCAGTCTATGATTTTTTTGGCGGGTTCCATTTTTACAGTAGGTACTCCAATACAATTACAATAGGTAATTGCACACCTTTTTTTGCGATCGTTTTATTACCTGTGATATCTTCGGTATTCCAAAAATTTGGCCATTGTGGTTTACCCATTATACAAAATGTACGGTAATATATATATAAACATAAGTAGTGTACCTAAAACCTACTTCATTATTTACTGAAGAGTGAAGAACAACAATCACTTTAAATTTTAATGTATGTAATAGTGAATATACGCATTGAAAAATGACAATAGTTATTTTTTAAATTAGCGACAAGTTTATAGATTTTAGGCAGTGTAGTCAAATAAATGAAAAAAATTCAATATTTCGCGATATGGTGAAATATTTCAGACTTCAAACACTAATAATTATGACTGAAATCGAAATCGAAACTCCCAACGAAACCGCGTAAAAACGCCAAAAAATGTTTGCTCCAGTCTTCTATTTCTACATGCCTCTATTTACCTATGTGGCTATAATGTATACGTATAGTATATATTATAAGTATAATATATCACGGATTGCATATTAATTTCTTCGGATAATTTTTCATGGACGGTCAACACGCGATTGTAAAACAAAAAATACACAGACATATAGATAAGTATATATATAAGTATATATACATACAGAGTGTAACACAGTTATTTGACAAATAAAATAACTTTTGTTCTGTTCAATATTTTAAAGTTTTTTTTGTAATAATATTACTAGAACCCTGCGCCACAATTCTTGTATTTTAGATTATTTTTTTTTTGTTTTAACAACCAAAAATAAAAAATTTAATTTTATATTAATTTTTTTGATAATCTACATAGTACCTATAACTAATATAACCATTTTATAATAAATTGATTTAAAAAAAAAAATGTTTTGTGTTAGAAATGATTATAAATATAAAGTTATCGATTTTCTGCACTAAAAGAAAATTATTTTCATTAATGATAAAATATAGGTACCTACTAAATAACATAAATTAATTTATATTTTTATATATAAAAAATATCATTCTTTCTATCATAATATTTTTATCAATTGAATCATATATTATTAATTATAAAGTAATTATCATTAGTTAAATATCGCTGTGATATTGATTAGCAAGAAATAAATTTGAATTTTAACAAACTTTGAAAATTGTTTAAAATTAATGGTGTAACCTAAATAATAGTTTTAAACAGCAATTTTTTTTAACAACTAGTTTATAAAATAGCCATTTTGGACTATAAAAAAAAATTTGAATTAAATATTAAAATTTTTATTTTTGTCGTAAAAAAATAATATAAAATAAAATTTAAAATGTAAGAATTGTAACGCAGAGTTCCAGTAAATATTACATAAAAAAAAATAAACCTTAAAAATGATTAACAGAACAAAAGTTATTGCCGAGGAACGGATTTATAAATAAATGCATATATTTATAAAAATAAGCTATTTAAAATCTGATAAGAAATGTGCACGATTTATTTCATTCTTATTAAAATAACACCAATTTTCTTTTGTATACCTATTTTTAACTTTTCCCACTTTTTTGCATATTTAATGCATATTTGTAAGTTTTTAGTGCATATTTTCGTTTTTAACAAATATTTTGACGTGTTCTTATTCTCAGCTACAAAAGTGTGTGTAATTATTGTTTCCGATTACTAAATAATTTATAACCATACCAAGTAACAACTTTCCAGTGTATACAATATAATTAAGTAGACTTTAACCGACGAGAAATGTGCACGAGTTATATCATTTTTTTTTTTTTTTTTTATTATTATTAAAATACCTAACAGCAATTTTATTTATTTTGCACGTTTTGCATATTTTTCAACTTTTAAACATTTCAATTAAAATAAAATAAATAAATTAAATTAAATAAAAACGTTATGCGTGTGTTCAACGAATATTCGTAAATTTAAAATGCACGTTTCGTAGCATAATATTATATGTATAGTATTTTCAAATGCATATTTTTTTGAGCGTATTTTGTGCACCATAAAACCGTTTCCCGTATGCCTGTATACCTATAGTTATAGCGTTAATTATCGATTGCCCGTGTGGCTGCAGCACACCCTGTATACCTAAGTATAGTATTATTTCATTTTATTTTTTTATTTTTTATTTTTTATTTTTTTTTTAACCGATTTTCGGCCAGTGTCCCGGGCGAATTTTTATACACAAAAGGTCATTGCCTCGTACCGCGCCGGTCTCAGGTACACGGCGCACAACGTATATAA
The DNA here is from genome assembly GCA_025469235.1 of Pemphigus obesinymphae. Taxonomy (NCBI): domain Eukaryota; kingdom Metazoa; phylum Arthropoda; class Insecta; order Hemiptera; family Aphididae; genus Pemphigus; species Pemphigus obesinymphae. Next base: position 19,818 of record JAIPRL010002453.1, on the reverse strand, counting down.
TGTATATAGGTAGGTACGTAGGTATATCGCACACCGTCGGCCGTCGGGTTCCCTAGACGTATTTTTTGTTTGTAGGGCACACGGTGAAATTTCGGCGTCCGCGTTTCGTCACGACAGCGCCACGCCGCCGTCCGGCGCCTGTCGTGGTCGTGGTCGTCGCCGTCTCCACAATATTATACGCGACACGTGTACACGTATACGTATGTATGTATACAGTGGCGTATCCAAGGGGGCTCGCGAGACTCCCCTCGTCCACGTTTACAGACCGTTTGTAAAAAACATACAAAACAAAAAACAACTATAAACTATATATTCACCGCGTTTCATTACAAATACGAATGATTATTATTGTTGGCGATCATAATATTATTATTATAATACAATACCAAAGGTAAAATTTCCCGAATTTAATTTAACGGTGTACACATATACGAGGAACATCATCTGATACGCATAATATTATATTATATAACCGATATATCTAAAATCGTATAATATTATATACGCGAGTTAGGTCAAACTGTTATATATTACGGCTCGGTCACAATTACGCAACAATAGAAATAAAAAATAAAAATTTTATAAAATAAAAATACTAGGTACCGACTGAGATCAATTATTATATATTAGGTTCCTAAAAATGAAAATCGCCTATATATAAATATAGACAGTGGCGTATTTAGGGGGGCACCAGGGCCCCCGCCCCTCGATCCATATTGTTTGTATACAATGTTAAAAAATAATTACAGTAAAATAATTGGTGATTTTAAATCAACAACAATTTTAAATAGATATATGAATATAACCTATTGTCATTCGGCTACCTACCTATATATTATATTTAATAATATTATTAATTTTGGAACGAATGCGGTATAGTGTACCAAAACAATTTTCTCGTTTTTTTTTTTTTTTTTTTTTTTTAAACTATTTAGTTTTTGATCCTGGATTTGGTGATGTTTTCAAAATTGTCCGCTCGCACTTACTTTTTGAGTCATATGGACAAAAAAACCTTGAAAATCGCTATTTTTTCCAAAATACTTTCTTACTGGTTTAAAATTATTAAAAGTGGACATATTTTTTTATTTTATTTAGTATATTTTTCTATTCATATAAGAATTGGCTGGACGGACTTAGTTTGGAAGTTACGGACTTTTGATGTTTACGAATTTACCGTTGCGAATGTCGCAAGCTAAATCGAAAATATCCCCCCTCCCTCCCCGATTTTTTGTAAAAAACCGCGTCGAGTAGGTCACAGAGCAACATTGCTTTTCGGAAAATACTTATTATACGCCCCTTATAGTAATTATAGTAATATATCTTATCAGTGTGATAACAATTTTTTATTTTGAAACGTGTTTTGAAAAATATAGCGATTTTTTACTATTACTCAAAAAGTAAATACAAGCGGCCAGTTTTGAAAACACCATTAAAAAACGGGGTCAAAAACAAATTTTTTTTTATTATTTTAGAAAACCACATTACATGTTAAATTATGAGTCATTTTCATGATATTGCCAATTTTGTGGTCAATCATACCTTACAGTCTTCCGAAATAATTAATTGTTTAAAATTTATTTGGATACCCGAGCCAAACTATGATATTTATTAAACAAACTTTTTTATTGCCCTCCCCTCCTTTGAAAAATCCTGGCTACTCCACTTAATATAGAAGTAGGTATATTGAACCGCTCGAAAACCGTGTAAAACCTTCTGTGTGCCTAGAAATTTATGTAACATTAAAATTACAAATTTAAAAAAAAATCAATGATCAAACCGATTTCAATAATTAGTTTTGTTTTCATATCTGTTTATATGTTACCGTAAAAGCCCGATCACTAGGTAAACCTAGGTTTTACTAGTTAATGCTAGAATTTACTGTTTATACTCAGTAAAAGCTGAAATTCATAATTTTATTCGGGCTTTAACGAAACACGTGGTGTACATTCTAGCTGGATGTACAAATTGAGTTAGTAAAAACTGATTATAATACACTACACATACAATTTAAGTGATAAGCTATGTAAAAATTATAATTATATATTATTAAATCAAACTACTGACAGTTATTTTAATTCTTTATTATACAAAAATTAATTAATTAAAATTAAAATTAAATTATTTGTATTTTTACAAAAAAATATTGTTTTAAAAACAGAATTCTTATTTATTTGTACATAAAAATTAGTAATGAGATATAATTATTTAAATTTTTATTATTTAGAATTATTATTTGCACATGATGTACTATTATGACACCTGCTGTTACATAATACATTTGATTGGTGGCCTCGTACGGTGATCGTTTTATACCTAATTCAAATAACATACATATTAAGTACAACAATAAATATAACACTAATATTATTTCGCCAAGATTATTTTAACGACACTACATTGTGTAGATATAATCTAATATACAATAGAGATATATATTACAATATATATATAATATATATATATATATATATATATCTCATACTATCGAATATTATACCTTGGGACTTGCATTTTATCGGGTTTAACATTAATAACATACCATATAACTTAGTAAAAGATGATATATTGATTGCCAATTGGCGGTACTAGCGATACATTAACGCTCAGATATGGTTTTATAAAAGATGTTCTGTCCGTTTGGATTTTACGTGTTAGACGGATCCATTTGAATTGCAATTAATTAATGTAATTTTTAATATATTAATATTATATTTATTTTTACTTTTTGTTATTGTTAATTTGATTTAAATATGGCTAATATTGAAAAGTTTTATGAAGTTTTAAATCCAATGATTAAAAATAAGAATTCTAGTAATACTTTTTATTTAACACGTGAAATTTACGAGAAGTGAAGGAAGCAAAAACAATCGCTGTCAAAAAGGATTTTTGAGATGCGATTGCCAGAAAAAATGTATAACTAATAAATGCAAATGTCGCCAATCATATGAACTATGTAACAGCATAGGTGCCATAATAGTATGATAAATTTCAAATAAATAATAAACATTTTAAAAAAATTCTAATTTTAAAATTATTTTATTTTGTGAAAATACAAATAATTAATTTTAATTAATTAATTTTTGTACGATAAAGAATTAAAATTACTGTCAGCAGTTTGTTTCAAAAATATATAGTTATAATTTTTACATAGCTTATCGCTTAAATTTTATGTGTCGTGTATTAATCAACTTTTACTAACTCCATTTGTACACCCTAGGATGTACACAACGTGTTTAGTAAAAGCCCGAATAAAATTATGAATTTCAGTTTTCACAGAGTACAAACAGTAAATCCTAACATTAACTAGTAAAACCTAGCTTCACCTAGCGATCGGGCTTTTACGGTAACATCATAATATCATATATATAGATACTCGTATAATATAGATGGATTATGGCCGTTTTGGATTTTATATAGTTGACATCGGTACCGTTAATGTATAGATTAATAGCAAATACACATGCAGTGGCGGTTATTAAGGAGGGGCGGGGCACAGTGGCGGATCTAAGCAGTTAATGGTGGTCGACAAATTCAGAGGGGGCCCACAACCCATAGGTTTAATAATTTGGTTCTGTATATACTACGGACCCGAGTCGGACTTATAGTCTGGACGCCCTGGGGCCTGATTTCGGTGGGGGCCTCTAAAAAATACAAAAATCGTTTCGAAAACAAGAAAATGAGCAAAAAAAAAACTTCAAATGGTGAAGGTCATCCCAGGTTAAAAAGAAGAAGCAAAAAAAATGATATTGACAATTTTTCTCACCACTGCGCTGCATATCGCAATATAATAATTTCGCTGATATCCCGTTTCACTAACATACCGATTCGCCAACGTATACATGTAAATTTTTTTAATGAAGTGGCGTAGAATAATCTAACAAGCGTATTACCTCGATAAATACTGATATATCGATAATTATTAAGGTAATATAATATAAAATATTAAAATACCATTCATTATATATGTAATGAAAAATGGTTGAACAAAGTACAAAAAAAAAAAAACAAGTAGGTAATATAGATAAATACTAAATATTAAATAAATAGATAATTTTATATTGAAGTATTTTATTTTTCGTTATAACATTTCAGTTTTAATTTTTTGATCAACATTAATGTCACAACATTTATTTTCGATAATTATATATGTAGGTAGGTAGGTACTGTTGGCGAATCGGGAAAACTTTTTATATAATATAATATACCAGCTGAATTACGCCCGTGAATAGTTTTGCCCGGTTTGAGAGTAGTTAAGGCGTAAAATATAATTTTATATAAAATATAAATAAATATTAGAACTCAAAAATCTTTTTCAGTAGTTTGGGCTAAGTGTTGAATAAAAATTGAATTCTACTTGGCCCTAAAAGGTCGAATATTGATAAATCTTTTCTCAGCGGGCATCTATGTCATTAAAGAAATATTCTCTGAAAATGTCAGCATACTACGAGCAGTAGACCAGTAGTTTGAGCTGAGCGTTCAATAAAAATTATAACCCATTTCCCCTCTTTTCCCCTTAAAGATTTAATTTCGAAAAATCCTTTCTTACTAATATTATTATTATTATTATTAACAAAATAATATAATATTCATCATAAAAGTTGTTTATATATATAATTGTAACCCACTACCCCTTTCCCCCTTAAAAGTCGAATTTATAAAATTAACTATGCTTATATTTTTCTTTGGGAAATAATTTTCAGAATAAAACAAATCGCATGTAAATCTAGTCAGTAGTTTCGGAGATTATCTCGGATTTTTTTTTATATTATATATCTAGATTCCAGAGAAAGAGAGAGAATTAGAAATATATTATATATTATGTGTGTATGTTTCTCCCACCCCCATTTTTTTTATAGCTAGGACATCCTCCCCCCCTCCCCGAAACATATTTGTTTAAAATTCCGTGATTTGTATAATTAAATGTCAATAACAATAATAGTACAGTTATACAACATAATATTCGAATTAATTTTTTTATTTTAATAAAAAAATCAATATAAGTACCTACCTTATTATTTAAAACTCTAGGATGATACAAATAAGTGCATTTATATGTGCATAAGCACAATCATTTAGAACAATAGTACATACATAGTTAAAAAAATTTTTAATTATATGCATATGATATGTAGATACAAATTGTATAACTGTTAATATTGACATTTAATCATATTAAATAATTTTTATTGAATATTTCAAAATATATGTTTTTTTTGGGGGGGGGGGGTTTGAAATGGAGAAATTTCCTAGGTATAAAAAAATGGATGGAGGATGTTCTACAGGACAACGAGGAAAGAATGTCCTAGATTCTTTTGATCGTAACATAATATTGTGTAGGTATACTGTATATTGTCGACGAATTGGAAAAATTTTCAAAATTTTTCAAAAAAAAAAAACAATTTTTAAGGGTAAATTCGCTGTTATGTGTGTATATAGGTACCTATATACTATTTTGATACGGATAAATGGACAATTTGATCTATGACAGATACACTTAACATTTTGATAATCCTTAATAATATCCTTATTTTGATAAGCGTAATTTGGGACTTTTTAATGGATGAGGGAAAAAACACTTTTTACTAACCTCCCCACATAAAAACAATAAATATGACTGAGCACAACGTAAAAATGTCTCTTACATTTTTATTATCTCTATAATCTCTATGTATATTATGAAGAAATATAATATCTTGAAATTGTATATAAATATAAATAATATAATGTGTGTATACTGTATATAGCAAACGATTTATTAATAAACAACTTTTAAATTAGGAGGTAGGTTATACAAAATTAACACCTTAAAAGACGATTTATAAAAATAACTCAATAAAAATAAATACATTTTTTAACTTATAAGAATAAATTATAAAATATATTAGTAAATTATAGATTTTGAGAGGTGTGAGAAATCACTTGGTTTTACAATAATGTAGAGGAAATATATAAAGCCTAATAAAGGATATATATAAGCGTAAATTAAATCCTAATACCTACCCAAAATTATTGTTGTAAATTGGAAAAAATTAATACCAGAGATTTTAAATTTGAAATTTGCACCAATTATTTACAATATGCATATTATTGACGTGATAAAATTGAATTTTTTACCAATTTTCAGTAATTCACAAAAAAACAAAAACAAAATATTTAGGTGAAAAGGAAAATTACCGAAAATAATAGAAAATTATTAAGTATACATAAATAAAAAATAATACTATAACAACTTCGCACAGAATTATTTTTTTGAATTAAATCAGTGGCGTATTTATATCTGTATTTATATCACATTTTTTTGTTATTCAATCGTAATATTTGTTCACAAACTACTTGTGGCGTTCTGAACACAGTTTAATCAAAAATTATCATAAAAAGAAATAATTACATTAAATAAAAAATAAGAATTTTAACTAAGACTGAACATAGAGTTATTGTTATTGTATATATAATAAATTGTCAATAAGTACCTATATTTAAACATCTAAAATGTATGATTGAAAGATGTAAACTTTCCAAATTATTTTTAAAAACATATTGAAAAAATAATTTTAACTATAAATATTCCATCTACGTCCATAGTAAATATTCTCAGCTATCATATTCTGTTTAAATTTCGAATCTACGATAACTAGGAGAGAAATTGGACTTAGTAAGCTCAATAACGTGTTTTAATGCCGTTAAAACGCATGTATAGCGTCCTCTTACGAAGTAATTTTTCGATTTGTTTAACAACTTTAACTGTCTAATCGATGAACTCTGTAACCGTAACTGTTTAACTAAACAATATACCCAAACGATGGACAAAAAAGGTCAAAATAAACAATAGTGATACGCAAACGATATACTGTGGGCCTATACATAACAATTAATATTAATGTTATTCAGTTAGTCGCGGTTTAAAAAAATTCAATTAAAAAAAAAATGACTTAGATAAATTTATCTAGATAATACAATTATTTATACTAAAGATAGTTTATACATTATTTATCTAAATAAAAATTATTAAGAAAAATATCAGATAATCATCTCTATACAAATCACAAATGTATTGATTTCCAAAATATCAAGGGGGCATGGCCCTTTGATACATTTTACCAGAGAGGGCAGCTCCCTCTAGTTTTTCCTCCCCAGTTTATGCCTACCGGCTTGGCGATATTTTGATTTGGAGACATTTGGAATCAAAATGTCACCTTATTCTATTCATCGGAAGTACATTTTATATTATAATACATTATAGGTAGTGCGGCACACACTAATTGAGTCCCAAATTCTTATCAATAATATACTACACTTGCATCCGTGAAAAAACCAATACACAAAACTGTTATCTACAATGCATACAACTTGCATCTCTATTCCCTGGTCTGAAATGATCAGCTATTCGATTATGAAAAAGTGCATTTTCGTTGTACGATTTATTTGATTTATATTTAAGGGGCCACAACACCTGCTCCATTTTTAAGGGGTTCTGTATAGGCAATTTTTAAGGAATAATATAAAAAATAAAAATCTACATTAAAATACTGTAAAAATAACAATTTAGAAATATTTGTTTTATATTATATTATATGGTCTGATTGATCACAAAATTAGCAATATCATGAAAATGACTTGACTTCACAGAATCGTGTAATTTGATTTTCTATAACAACAAAAAAAAATGTTTGTTTTTTACCCTGAATTGGACGCTTGTATTTACTTTTTGAGTTATAGTAAAAAAATCTCATTTTTCAAAATACGTTTAAAATATTCAAAAATGAAATTAAAAAAAAAAAAAAATTTAGCACACTGATAAAAAATATGATTGTTAATAAATAGTATTTTCGGGAAAGCATTTACTTTGCTCTGTGACCTACTAGACGTGATTTTTTACAACAAATCGAGGGATACAACGGTAAATTCGTGAACTTTAAAAGTTCGTAACTTCCAAATTAAAAAATCCATCCAGATAGTTCGTAAGAATAGAAAAATATACTAAATAAAATAAAAAAGTTCAAAAAGCACTAATTTTTACATTTTTACAAATAATAAAGTATAAACGCATTTTTAAAAAAAAAATCCTGTTTTTTATTGAATTATCATTAATAACTTAAAAATTAAGTAAGAAATATAAATTCTTGCATTTGTTCCAAAATTATTTAAATAATAATATATTATTAAATATACATGGCTCTATGACAGTAAGTATAGTTATTATATAATTTATAATATATCACTATTATATCGACTGAATATTTTTATTGATTTAAAGGCCGACCAGGCCCCTCGCCCCTCCCCCTCCCTAAATATGCCACTGCCCATAGTGTATACTGTAAGGATATAACCATGGCATAAGTAAATAGGAATGTCAGTTAGATAACACGGCGCAGAAAATGTTCCCTAGACGTGGAATAAACGACAAAATTCATGGAAAAATTATTTCCTGCGTAATTTAAAATTATTAACACTTGCATTACCTTTTTTATTTATTTAAGACGTGTTTCACCTTTGTACATTATTTATTATGAAGATACTAAGACTCTTTCATCCATGATATTGTTATCGTTTATTCTATGTCTGGGGAACATGCGTATTGCGTAGTGATAGTGAAAATGGAATTATAGCTGACATGCCTATTTACTCGCGCTATGGATATAACAACACGCGTATATACTCGTAATAGTATAATATGTTATATAATATAAAAAACCCCCCAAAAAAAAAAAAAGGAGGCTTGGAGAAAATGATTATGCGGCGCCACGAGAACAGGTGAAACGGCAGCGCAGCGGTAATTATCCACCGGGTGGAAGGGGAGGGGTGGTGCGACAGGGTCGCATACAAACAACCGAGGACAGGCGGCCGTTCTCTGCCGTACCCTGCAGTCGGTTGTCTCGCGGTGCAACGTCATATCATCATCATTATTATTATTATTATTATTATTATTATTATTATTATTATTATTATTATTACTATTATTGTGTACCGTCTGTGCAGTGTTCGTGGACGGCGGGGCGGTGGGCGACGGGGCAGACGGAAAACCTACGACGACGGTGCAGCGCTTGCGGCGGACGCCCTGTCCCGACCGCCGCCCGCCAGCTGCCGCCGTCGCCGACGCCGCCCGCCTGCCACTTTAAGCGCCGCCGGCACCATTGTTTTCGTCTCGAATGCTATACACGCACGGCAATACGGTACGGTGGCGTCAACCCATGACAAAACGGACGCGCGCACGCATATTATGTACACCGCACGGCCGCCGACGCGTCACACACGGGCATACGTACAACACACGCACATCAATGGCACCCGATTGTCACGAAATTTATTGCTTTCCATCATCGCGTCGCGCTGTCGTCAATCGCGTCATTTTGCGCCCGTCTCAATATTATAATACCGGTCTTGTCGCGGCGGTCGGGTGGCGGCGGGACCCTCCTATTCCACACTGTAATAATATTCCTCGCCGTACATAGTTGATAATAATAATAATATTTCGTACCTAGGCATACTATTATCATATAGAGGTAGTGCGCCTATAAATCACAATACTAACTATAATCATAATACTAAATTATACGGCGACGAGACGGGCACGTTTTTTCTTACCGGGGAATTTTTTAAAGGGCCCACATCACCGGTGAGACTCGTACAGTGGCCGCACACACACATTTTCTGCAATGGGTGTCAACACACTTTTACAACGTACCCACCACCTATATTAAATAAACCCAAACAATTTTTGTTGTCAATTTGGATACAAACAAAATATTGGAATAATATTCTAATATCCTAAATATCCTAATAATGGGTCTACCACCCACCACCCAATATTATATAGGATTATAGGGTTGTCGACTGACATCCCTGTAAACCTCTTCGTGTGCGCCACTAGCCCCATATATAATGTGCAAGAAAAGCCGATTGCTTCGCTAACAAGGGGGTAGCCAAGTATTTTTTTTTGGGGGGGGGAGAGTGTGTATAATTTGGCAAAAAAAAAAAAAAAAAAAAACCGTATAAATTTACACAATTTGGACGACTGAAACAAATCGATTTAGCTTTTAGCCTACTGTGAAAGCTCATTTTCCTAAAAAATACTTCCTCAAAAACGGTAAATAAGTGAATATAATGAAGAACCTAGGTATGTTTTCAAAATTGTTATCGGATCATGTATCGTTACTATTGGAATAAGAATGAGTAGTTTTTGATAAAAAAAAATTTATATCAAGTGTAGCGGCCCTATAATAATTTTAATTGACGTTTCGCTAAAAAAAATTCAATGTGGGCGTTTCTTCAACAAAAAAAAAAAAAAAAAAAAAACGTCGTTTACGATAATATCGTTTAAGATATTATCTTTATTTAACACTACAGCTTATATTAATGTCGGCGGCATTAAATCTAAAATGTATATGTTCCCGTCTAAAATAATTAATCGATTTTTTTTTAATTTCAATGTACAATAATTAGTAGTTTTCATTTTTATCAAAAAATATCGTTTTGCCTCTTCATCGTGGATATATTATAATTAATAATCAAATTAGTCTTATTTTAACTTAATATTTTGAAGAAAATAAGTGTTAAACGGTTTTTTTTTAGACTGCAAAATTTGAAACATGAGGTTTGGAATAAACATATGGAAGTATTAGGGCAATTAACCTCTCAAATTAATATGTATACGTATATTTAGCTACATTGTCATACCAAGGTCAACAGGCCAACCATCAGATCGACACAACCCTATCATTTTTTAACTCTGTTATGTCTGCAGACTGTAGTGCAGATTATGGCACCCTATATGGAAAGTATTTGTTTATCTGAGGTAGAGATATACTAATTTCAAATTTGAAATTTACAAACAGAGAGAAACAGATATTTAACCTCGTATTTGGAACTCAGAAAACTTTTATAAATTAATTTCAAATACTAAAATTGAAATAAAATATTGGAATATTTATTATATTATAATATATATATAATACTGTACTGGTGTACACGAATAATTGCATCTAGTCAGGTAAACGTACCTTTTTGAACAAATTGCGTACGGAATGCAACTGGTGTTATTTTTTTTACCTATTTTCATAAGTGGTTCTCAAAACTTAATAATAATAACTACCTAATATTCAATCCAAATAAATATACTTTATATAAATATTATAAAATTAATTCACTAACATAAGTTAATAAAATATAAATTTTCTGAAAAATAATACTGAATAGTAATGAACACTATCACCCACAATAAATTAAAAACATATGTACAATTTTGAATTTGTGGACAAATTATTGAAATTAATATTTTTACTTAAAAACCTATTTTTTTTAAACTTCATAGGAAGTAGATACACACTCTATCATATATATCATATGATGCCAATCCTTATAATATACGATTATATAACTATAGTACTCGTGTTTTACGACTGAAATATAATATTTTGAGGATAGTTTTTACTCTTCACTGAAAGAGTTGTGAAATGTTGTCAATATTAGATATTTGTCTACATAATTCAACAATAGAACTTTATTATTTCTTAAAATTATAGGTAATTTTAAAAGCACTTAAAAATATAAATATAAAAATTCAACTTAAAACGCAGCTCATGTGTGCCCGAAACTCAAAACCACAAAAAAATTGTAACCATTTTGAAACCCGTAAAAATCGAAACTGCTTTTAAACCTAAAACCTTAACAATTTAATATAATATTTTAATATTTTATTAGTATTTTTAAGACATGTATTTTAATATTTAAAGTTTAAAACAAAATTTGTAAAAAAATAGAATGTATAGAAAATGGAATAGGAAAAAAAGCCAAGGAAAAAAAATACAAATTGTTTCAAAGTTTGGATTTATTATATTATAATAAAATAATGGTAATTCGCCATTTTTATTACATTTGTTATTAATTTCTAATAATATAATGTACAATTAAGGTCTTGTATACACATTATAATCAATGGTACAATAAATAAATAACTTTCAATAATCACAGATATAATTTATTATAATATGTGTTTATGCTGTTTATGGTCAGTTAATTTTAATATATTTATTGTTTTGTAGAATATTTATTTTTGATTCTCTTTGGATTCTGATTATTATTCTCGGATTTAAAACCAAATGATAAGTAATATTCGAAAGTATAACTTATGGACAGTCGCAAAGAAGTAGTTGCATTTTTTATAACTAGTTATCATTATTTTGTTATATTATGTATAAAATCCAAACTTTAAAACAATTTGTCTTTTTTTTTCTGTGGCTTTTTTTTCCTAGATTCATAAAAAATATTACGTATTGAATTTTGTAAATACGTTCTCATAGACAATTTCAAAATACCACGATATATCCTTTTCGTTCTCTATATATTATGCCAGTGAACACACACTATAACTTCTAGTGATCATTTGGGTATAGGTGTTATAACATACAAATATATTTGCTTATATAATATACCTACTGAAATCCTTAAATGAGCCCATTTGCACTAAAAAATATAACATTTTTCCAAAAAAAAAAAAATGTGAAAATATCGAAAAAATGCAACATCTTTATATAAAGCGATTTATATTCTGTAATAATATAAAATAATAAAATATATGTATCTATATATATATATATAGATGACACCGAATTGTCGTGAAATTTATTGCTTTTCGTCATACCGCACCGTGTCATTTTGCACACCTGTCTCAATGCCGATCTTGTTATGATGGCGCTTGCAGTGGACCTTCGTTCTCTGTTGTGTAGATCCAATAGTTCCGAACAGGTTGACTCTTGACCAATTTTTCGGTCATTGTGTGCCCTTCGGTGAAAACCAAAATTGTATGTTAATTGTAAACGGAATCGATTTTTTTTATAAAAAGAATATATATAGATATGCCTATTTTTACACTTCTTTGGTATTGATTTTTGTTTGTTATGAAGTTGCATTTTTGGACGTCGGTTTTTTTTCCTAAACTCATATAATAATAGCTGATCTCTTGTCCTCCTCACGTACTATATATATTATATTGTTTATAAATTTCAATCGGTCCAATTGTGCGCACACATATTATACGACAATGTATACCTGATAATATAATCGTTCGTATAACGATATTTTTTTGTTCGTTATTATATTATTATTATTATTTTTTTTTTTTACTCGACCTTTCGGTACGCGCGCATTGTACTTAAGATAGCCGCAGACGTAGACTTGACGCCATCCCAGATAACCTGATTATTATTATATTATTATACTTAGATTTGTTTGGTACCTCTATATACACATATATTCTTGACAGTCTTTTTTTTCATTTGGAAATTACCCAGAGGTTATAATATTATACCTAATAGACGACTAGACGGAATAATGTCTAAATAATAGGGTAAGCCACGACGACGTCTGTTATACCTACTGCAGTCAGTGCGTGTATCAAACGTAATATTAGAAGCCTTTTATATAATATATATGATATTATGTCCCAAGGTACATTACAAATAATTTATTTACATTACTATATTGTCAACGATATCGGACCTATAACCTCAATTATGTTATTAAATTTATTATTCGTATTATATCTATATGCCATTCGTATTGATTTTATCATAAATCGATTATATTGTATTATAGGTATAAAATATATAAATATATACATTGTCGTTTAGGAAAATTTAAATTCGTCGTATAATAGCTGATATAGTTTAATATTATGTCTTTAAAAGTCTTTAAAAGCATTCGACATTTAAACCACAGTGTAAGAATCTAAACGAGTTATTTAATTCAATAAACGGAAAAACAAAAACATTCAACATACATTAACAACATTAACCACCAACGCGTTGTTGAAAATGAGCCTATCGAATTGTAATCACTTTATTAAAGAAATTTCGTAAATGAGTATAATAATTATTGTAAGTTAATTTTTAGAATTTATAGCTCTTCCGAACAGAGATATCCCCAAAAATTAATCTGGACTCTGGAGTTGCCATCTCCCTACTTCGTTCTAACTAAACCGGAAAATTGCATGCTACATATTATTTTGTTTATTCAATATAAATATGAAAAAATTTTATATTTACATTGTACAATGGTATTTATGCTCTAAGGATATCCCACTAACTTACACATAAAGTTATACGCTCAAATTACACCACATATAAGCCAGTCTTATGTATAATATTTTATGTGTTAATTTTTTATGATAAATCAGTCAATTATTACTAATATTATTTATTTATTTTTTAGTTTGACTAACATCAGTGGCGTATTTATAATAGTTAAATATATCATTTTTTTGAATAAATATAACTAGTTATAAAAAAAAAGTTTTTAAAAAAACCACGCTACGGCATAGTTTATGTTGTTCTCCTCCACAAATTTTATGATAGGTAAATTTACTTTAATATTAATTATAAAAAAACCTATGTAAAAATGCGGTATGTAGATTTGCTATGTTATGCGTATATAAGACAGAGACAACAAACGTGTGGGTAACGTCTTCTTAAGACTGTAAAAAAATGAAGAAAATTCTTTATTTTTACAAAATTTCAAAACACCGGTGTTTAGTATTTTATTAAACCGTTCATCAAAACTCATAAAATTTTGACCAAGTTTCAAGATATTAATGTGCTTTTAATACACTTACCACGAAGAGGTTGAAAGTCAGAAAAAATGATTGCTATTCACGATTGATCATGTTTGTTATAACTTATCAATCACACATACCAAAATCTTTGAATGATCGTATAGGGTGTACGGTTTATGAGACGCTTTACAAATAAATGGATACTATAATCTAAATATTTTCCTGTTGTGTTTGCATGAAGAGAGGGGGTCTAATTTCACACACGTCACCAACAATCGAAAAAGTTCATACTATATACACGCTGCAGTGGAAAATGGGTAAAAAATCAATTTATATATACGAATATATTACGGAAATGTAGTTTCTAAATTCTAAATAACAGTTAATATTATGAAAGACATAATAGGAGTATAAAATAATATGTATACTTATAGATATTCTTATACAACGTGTAATTATCGATGACTGCTATTATTATATTATTTATTAACGAAATTTAACGAACCAAAGACTAATTACTTTATACTTTTTACATTCTCATTTCTCAATAAATATACAGTATACACAAAGACGTATACTTACCACTCGTACATGTTATACTAATTAGTAATTACTAATTAAATATATAATGAATTTATTTGTATTAAAAAATAAAATGAAATTGATATTTTAAGAAATTAGTACCTACCTATACTCAATAGTATATATGTTTATTTTATTGTATATATTTATACGTAATGAGCTAGATATTTATATATATACAATAAACATTATATTATTATATAACAATAACCAGTACTTTGAAAGTTCTTTTAAAAAACTAGTTGTAATGATCGAGCACTTTTTAAAAATATTTTTTATTTAATTAGATATTTGTTTTATTAAGAATGAAAATGAAAAATATGGTTCGATCATCGATAACAAAGAATCTTACGTTTAAAAAATTGTCATCGAATTACCCATCGCGTCAAACTGTTGGAATTAGAATGAGTATTTAAGTTATTGACCATGAAAAAAAAAATAGCGTGGAGGACTCTTTTAAGTAAACCGCATATTACATATAACTTAACCTACAGCGCATTAATGTTTACTTGTTTCTAAAATGTGTTTAAGACACTTTTTTGGATATAAGCAATTGAATACCTAAGAATATTCGAATAAAGAGCTGATACTTTTATCTAATATTGAAGTCTATAACTACCGAAACCAGGCGATATGCAAACGATGTACGGCTGACGGTAAATGCAGGTATAATGTTATTTCTAATATAACTTTTGGATGATTACGTATTTAATAATAAAATAAGAATTTATTAGATATTAATATTAGGTATTTTTGGATATATAAATATAATTATTAAATATAAAATTTATTTTAACACATTTACCTGGAAAATACTGACTCAACAGACAACAGTCAATACGTTTATACATAAACATATTATATTTGTACTAAAATAAAACTTACCAAATTTTATTTTTCATTGATCAATGGCCTAGGTTTTGACGTGAATAATTTTAAAACATGGAGCAAAAATTTTCCATAGGTACAGTTCAATATCGTCAAAGTTTTTAAAGAAAAATCATAAAAACTTTATTTTTAAATTCTAAAAAAAAATTAAATTCTAAGTATTTATGAAAAAATGAATGAAAAAAACGTTTTTCTTAAAAATGATCGAAATTCCAATATGTTGTATCACACAAAAATGGAATTTCGTTCCCGATACGTTTCGGAAAATCAAACGAAATCATTGGAACGAATGTTCCTTTGATCGCGTGCCTTCCTAGCACTGGTAATGACAAAATAGCTAAATAAGACAATTATTAAATGTATAAATTAAATGCAATGTAAATATATAGATGTATTAATAGCTGTTTAGCAATAGTATTATTGGTTTTTGTGTCATAATAATTTATTTTTAAAAGACAAGTCATATTATACTCATATATACTGTAGACAAACAACCGCATCAACAACTTGCACATTATATTATTATATTACCTCCCAGGGCGTTGATTTCACATGCGACGTGTATGCTGATCTTTATTTGACCTCTGCACATGTTTTTTTTATATACATGTATGTATATGAAAAAAATTTCCTTCATTCTATAGTACTAAATAAATGATCATCGATATTACAAATATATTATTATGTCCAATAAGTACATCATATGTTGTACAATCGAGTTGTGCAAATCGGTCTAAAATTTATTTTTATTTTTCGTTTTACACATACTTAATTAAATTCAAAATTAAATGATAAAAATAGGTTTTTGGCTAATATTACCTAAGTATAATGTATTTATAAATGTATATTTTATAGGTGCAGTGTAGTGTGTACAACGTGTACCTATTTATAAAAAAATAATCATAAATATTGATCTTATACTTATTTAAATTTGACCATTCGCGTTTTAAAAACAACATTTTTTTTATTCATCGACCCGATAAAATTATATATATAAAAATCAACTATCTAATTCAGATGTATTATAATTTATAAATGTCACGTGATGCAAAAGGATGAAAATTGTTCATATTTTTTTTATTAATTTCTCTATTATGGTCTGTTCCGGATTATATATTATACAATATAATGAGTTTTGAGTAAATCCGGGCCATACATGAATCCGGACCGGACCAGGTTACAGATTTAAGTTTCTTATTATTTATATTTAATCATTCTATTTTATTCATGACAAAACCTATTTACATAGAGTTATTTAAATAATTATATTTTATATTTCTTATCTCAAATATACATTATTTTTGTCTATAACAAATGCTATACAGGTACATAGGTAGGTGCGAAGACCACCGGTTTCACGTTTCCAGTCGACTATAATATATAACAACTATAATAAAGTCAATACTTGAATACTATATAATATAACCTACTACCCACAAAATATTATTATAATCATTATTCTGATTATTTGAATTTTTAATGTCTCCTGTATTTCTATTTTTCTTTTCTCGTTCGTGACGAAAACATCTTCACGAGTAGGTAAGTTCAATGTAATAATATATTCTATACGTATTTAAAAGTAAATAATAACAATTACCTATTATTTTTAGGTTATTGTTATTTCCAGAACTAGCGCATTTATCGAATAATTTCAATATTATTTAGCATAAAAACTTTATACCCTTCGTGTACATAATTTAAACATCAAATTGCCTACGATGGGTGTGTAGTTAACCAAAAGGTGATAAGCGCATTTTGTTTACTTTGGCAATTAACACGTTTTAGGTACTTTGGATAATGTTCTGGCTATATTATTTTATATAGGTATTAAGACAAGTTTAGTTAATGAACAGTATTGTTTTATTCAATACATACTTGTAATTCATCGTTAAAAATAAGTAGGTTTTAAATATAATTTAATATACTTTATTCACTATAATTAATAATTATATAACCATTCATTATACATATTGAGTAGGTATACAAAATTATATTGAGTAATGAGTATATTATAATATATTATATAATCAATGTAATAATACTAAATTATACATTATATTCAATAAGCACTGAAGTATATTTTGTTCCGGCCTTATTTTAAAACAGAAAATGGTTATAAAACCTTATAGGTACAAAATTATTACAGGATATGCGTGAAAAAAAAATAAACATCATTATAAAACCACTTGCTGGCTCCTCTCAGAATCTAAAAATATATTGTGTCTTACTTTTAAATTATTATTTTTTTAAATGGGTAAATATTTATAAAATTCAAAATTTTATGAATCGGAATTTTTGATCGGTTTTTTAATGGTTGAATTTGTCCCAGTCCGGTTCGGGTATTATTAATAATGGTCTTTTTCCCGGGTCAGATTTTAAGAAATCTACTTAAATTTGGTCCGAATTGGTCCTGGTTTTAAAATATGTTGTACGCCTTAGTCTGGATTGGTCTGAATTTAAAAAATATCCCATTTGGTCCAGTTCGGAATTTTTTTTTAAATTTTTTGGTTTGGTCTGGTCTCATTTTTTTAGGACCGGACTGATCTCTAGTACACACAATTTTACTTACTGGTGCTTAAATTTATATAATTTTTTCATTATATATTTTTCGCCAAAAAAAAGTACCAGAATAAACCAACTATACCTACTCATTATAAGTATGTATCTGCAACTATAACTAGTAAATATGAGTAGCTGTGTATTTAGATATTTAGTATCTTATTATTTTTCTCGAGATATTCAACATAACGATTATATATATTATATATAGTAATAGTAGGTACCTATACGTTGTAAAATACATATAGGTAATATATTTGTATTATGAATAAGTGTTCTGTATGATGCATATTCATTTAAAGTTTTAAACTCATTTTAATATTTGTCATCAAAAACTGTAATCATTTTAAAAGTATATTTTTGTGTAATATACGAAAACAAACAATATAGGTACATTATTCACAGTTATAAATATGCGTAGGCATATAATATTTAGTATTTATTTAAAAATCACGTTTTATTAGTGAAAACTAAATGAACTTTTATTAACGATAAAAACATATTATATTCCTTCATTCGGGAGAAATAACCTAATCTGTAAAATATTTAATTGGACAATGGTTACAGCTATAATAATTTAGTTCTTCCACAAACATTTTTATATTTAAACAATTAATAGCTTTTTTTATTGGGTCTTAATAGTATAAAAACGCAATCCGTTTTCGAATAATATAATATATTTAAAATGTAAGACTGTAGTCATCGTCAAATGTATAAATAACTTTTATCGCGATCGAAATTAAACTTGTCTGTAGTTCACTCGTTTTTTTATTTTATCGGAATCGCGAAAACCAAAATTTAGGTCGAGTTTCTACGACATTTCATTATTGGGCACAACCGAATTTTATGCCTGCAGGTTCTTAGGATGAAAAAAAATCGAGTTGCAAGCCTAGTTTTTGGAATATAAATAACCTGTGTGTATTATAAATTTTAAAATATAATTGTAACTTTTCTACAAACTTATTGGAATTTCCAGTGGCATGAGTGACAATTGTTTTCTATAGAATTTTCTTTTATGCTCTTAAATGATGATGGAAAATGTGGGATATTAGCACGAACTAAGATATATATGGACTGGAAACGAGACCAATTTTTGCGGTCACGTTTTAATACGGAATTTTTGTGGTGGGGGGCTTTTACAGGCCGAAGCGCTATCTTTTGGAGAATAAGAACCGCGCGTTTTCTTGTTTGTGATAAGTGATAACGACACTGAAAATTGAATTTGTTGTTTGACACTTTGACTC
>JAIPRL010002452.1:0-59744 GCA_025469235.1 Pemphigus obesinymphae | reverse complement strand
TTCGAAATTACGACGAAATAAAAATTCTAGATTTTACAAAATCGTATTTTTCGTAATTTTTTGGTAGTTTTTGCTTACGCATTAAAAATCGAAAAATGACCTCTCAAAAGTACCAACTAGGTGCAATTTGCTACCGGAAACAGGGTATGAGTGTAAAGATCGGAGCACTCCTTCTGGTAGTAAATTTGTTAACAGAGAGAAAAAAAAAAAAAAACATCATTGTAAAACCACTAGCTCCCTCGCTACGCTCAGAATCTAAAATACCAAGACCATTTTAGTACTTGAAACATCGACTGTCGAAAAGATGTACCCTTATTCTATTTCGTTATATAAAATTACAATAACTCCATATTGACGTTACGTTTATATAATACGTTATTATTCTTACTTTTTAGTTTTCAACAATACTGTTTTATTCTAATATTCATAACGTATAACATGCATAACGATACTTTAGATTTCTATAAAAATAATATGTATAATGTATGTATATTATTGTTTAAATACAAATTCTATTTTAAAATGACCATAATTATTGAATTTATTCCACTTAGTTTGACGATTTATAAATAAAAATTAGACGTAATCTGTGGGAAAATATGAAAATTAGTATACATAAAACAAAATAGATTGATAATCCCGTCTTTCGATAAAACTGTTCTTTTAGTGTATATAATATATGATTTTGAAATTACATAAAATAATCTATAGTATAATCTTTATAAAAAATATCTTATTATATAGTTATATATATATATAATAAAAAATATATATATAAAAAAAAAACAAATTTCTGCATTTAAACTACGTTCTTATACTATAACCTACCCTAAATTAATTATCTAATTACGCAATTTAAATAAATTGATAATTTATTTTATTGTGGCTTACGTTTAATTATTTGATTTTAAATATATATAAAATTTAGATTTTTGAATTAAAGTTGATTCGAATACATTGTTAGCTTATGTAAAACAGACTTTCTTATTTAGTGTTTGATTTAAATATTTTATCAATAAATGGCAATTTAAATTATCAATTCTATATTTATTAAATAAAAATTTGTAGGAAATATAGTAGTATAGAGTAATTTGATACCATTATCATTTGGTAAAGTAATATTTTGTTCTCAATATTATGTACATTCATTTCCTATTTTAGAATCAATTGTGTTTTTCCGCAAAAAATAAAAAAACAAAATACGACTCTGCGTACTTTTGAACCCAATTCATATATATTCATATTTTTATAATTTGTAATTTGTAACATAATACTTATAGTAATATATAATAAAATATATAACAAAACGTCTTATGTAATCTAAAAATCCAATTGTAATATTTTGTTCATTTTTTGTGCAATTTATTCCTTTTGGTTATTTTTTTTTTTGAAAAGCACAATTTACACTTAAATAGAAGCAAAATGTCTCACGGAAACTAGGAATTCCAGTGTGATATTTTGTTATTTTATTTTTTTTCTTAATTTGTTCTTTTTTAATTTTTTTCAGAAAGGAATAAATTATACAAAAAAAAAAAAAAAAAAAAAAGGAACAATTTGTACGCGAAACAAAAAATCCCATTCCCTTGTCATTTACTTCAGATAATTTACGATATATTACTAACTCATGTTAGAATGTAACTGATAAATAACTTGAACGTTTGAAAGGAAAATTATTCTAATTATTTATATTTATAGTTAGTATTGAATTATCAATATGAAATATTTAAAAATACTCAACCAATTGTAGACTAAAATTAATTTTCACACATATCATATTATTATCTATCTATTAATTTCCTATTTTAATATTTTTTATACTTTCTTCAAAATGTAAAGTTCTTGCACATATTTTTATAATTCATAATCAAATTGTATGTGATGACTTATAATATATTTATTATAATTACAATTTTAATTATATCTTTTTATCGATTAGTAATAATTAATATTGTATTTATTATATTTTATAGTTTTATAAACACATTTATAAACATAAATTAAAATATTCAACAAGTCAACATAATACTTAAAGTAAAAAGATGCCTTTTAATTTTTTCATAAATGACTTACAATTATTTTTAATTATAAAATGTGTATATTTTTTTTTGTTGTTTTTACAAAAATATGGATATTGCTTACTTTTAAATCTGTAACGGCATGATAATTAAAACGAAAAAAAAAATGCTATCGCATCATATTATATGAGTATATAAGTATAATATGTAATTAAAAAATATTTGTGCCTTGAAAGAATTTAGAAAAATATATATTTTAAAAATGGCAATGTTCTACAAAATATATTTCATCCACATTAATTAATACTAGTTGAATAAAGTAAGTAATTTTTATAATAATGATGTGTTATTTATTTTTTATTTTTTATCGTTTAAACAATATCAAACAGAAATACCCTCAAAGGTAATCCTTCGTCGATTTAAAATCTGTATTCCTTATTATGTACAAAGGTATTTTTCTTTAAATTTCCTATAATTTAAAAAAAATAAATGAAAAGTATTTTTGTTTATATAATCAATCAGGCATAAATCAATAAATTAATTATAAAACAAATTAAGTAATTTACGTATCCTTACATTATTACATACAACTTTATTATATATATATACACACACATATATATATATGTTAATTTTATACATTACAGTATTGGAGAATGATAATATTAAATATTAGTTACGTCCAAAACAACAGAATTTACCATTATAAATGGTTTTATTTCAATAATACCTAAATATTAAAATTTTAAAGTATCTCATATATATATTTTTAGGTACATATATGATACATTTATAAATACAGAGTACACATAAATAATATAAAATGCAATTTATTTAAATATATTATTTTAAAAAATAGTTATAAATATTTACGTTATAGCAGACATATGTATTCTATTATATGCATTATATATAAATATATAATAATTATTACTATTTTCGAATATTTCCATTATAAATAGAAATAATATACTCAGTTTTATAAATGGTATAAAAATAAATCATAATAACTGTTATACCTATTTTATTCAATAGAGGTTTCCGATTAAAATAAATGTTTTACTACGCATCAAGAAATCTAAGAGAGTTAAAAATATATGTACAACATTTTTAATTTTATTTGTCCTTCGTTATATAAAAAAATACAATTAAAATTGGCTATAAATTTGATGAGATATTAAATGTCTCTAGTCAAATGTTAAATACACTGTATATCGAATATTAAAAACTAATATATAAATTTAAATTAAAAAAAAAAAATGGTTATCCAGAAATCTGATGATGATAGAATATTGAATTTTCATATCCTCTTATTTAACATTTAAAATATCATACATATTTTGTTTTATAAGTAAACAGTTTTTTTAATTTGTAAATAAGTTTTGAATTATAACATTTTTTTTGAAAAATCAATAAAATATTACAGGCTGATTTTTTCTTTCGTGAAAACATGGTTATTTATTTAAATCAAGTATAAAAGTTGGTTAGAAATATTAAGATCAAGTAGAAGATTAGAAAATTATTTTTTACCGGAATATTATTTAAGAATTTTTAAAAAAACATATATATACATACGTCATATATGCATAATACATAATATAATTTTTAATTAAATATATAGTATAGTAATAAACCTAAAAATATATTTTTTTTGATAATATAATCGAATTTCATGTTTGATTGAATGGACACTGCGGTAAATACGTACACGTTTTTATTATATCTTTAAACTTATCTCTTTTATGGTTCACTGACCCTTTTCTTTTTGAGTTATTTTTTGAATAAAACGAATGTATTAAAAATAATAACTCAATATATTTTTGCATAGAAGTATAATAAAAAATGATGTATATTAAATATCTCGTCTTAAATTGATTTAATACAATATTGCATAAAGATAAATATAAAGTCATTTCTTTATAATTTCAAATTATGCATGGCACTAGAAAATAAATATTCACAATTGAATGTGTATCAAACAATAAAATAATTACATAAAATTAAATATAAAAAAAACCCGAAAGACGGCGCTATGGATAGGCAATTGTGGTACGTGGGTGAGTATAATAATTAGTTTTTGCCTATTCGCGTTACTACGTCATGGTCCATCAACGTACACAGCTTTACGTTTATAATACATAATATTATTATTCATTATTGGTGATGTACCTACAAGTATATATAACTAAGACTAGATTTTAACGAGATAACTAGGTTAATTTAATAAAATAATACAGGTACTTAATTAAAACGTGTTAATTTTTTTTTTTCATAAAATAACAAGTTTATTTTTGTTAATAGTTTTTTGACATCAATAGTTAATCAGATACTAGCCAAGTATCTATATATGAAATTAAATAACAATTGTAACTTTTAATCTGACATATCTTATTAATATTAATATTTTATCGATATTAACTAAAATTTGACGAGTAAAAAAAATCTTGTAAAAACAAATAATTCAATTTATTCATCTAATAACTTTAGGTTAACACATACACATGTAATATAATAACTAGATTATAGTACAAAATAACTTGTCAACAAATTCTCTGATCGTGTGCCAATAAAATAGTTAAATTATTACTTTATATTGTTTACTTAATTGTATCCATAATTATTTACATCATTTTCTATCATGACTATAATAGTAACAAACCCGTCATAATTAAAAACACAAGTACTTCAAAAATATGTTTGTAGATACCAATAAAATAATAGTCATAAAAAAAATCATTTTCGTCAATTTTAGAAGTGATTTTTTGAAGTTATGCTACCAACAAAATAAAATTATTCATATCGTTTCCAATCCATAATACAACTATTATATATTGTAGGTGTACTAAGAATAAATGGAACAACAGATAATTCATTAAATATGTATCTAGCTAATACCATAGGAACCACGTACACTTCTTACACAGTTAAGTGGCATATAATAAATAAGAAAAATGATTATATTTACCGACTTTGAATTGGATTCATTTTAATAAAAAAATACAAAATATAAATCATAAATGTTTGTTATTATTAAGTTAACATGTACATTTATTGTAAATAATATACATGATACCACTAAAAAATAAAATAATCCTAAACATATAGGCAATGATTATTACAATAATTATTCGTATTTTTTATACAGATAATAGATAACGAAATTGTACTTCCTTTTTATATAGTGCACCACATATTTATCATGTTTATAATTAATATACCGTTGTATTACAAGTCTGATAAGTATAAAATTCATTTGGCGGAGTGTTAAATTCGGTACGGTCCTGATCGTATTACACGGTGTCGATTATAAATGGTTTTTACGAGAGTTTTGCGTACAAAACTCAGTTACATACTATGAGCATATATATTACCATAATCTCCTCTTTCAATTAAAATTCTGATTACACGTAATTTCTACAGAATATCATGTACTCTATGGACGTAAATGTGATATAAATATCTATGTGATATTAAAGATTCTAAATAGATATTAATAAAAAAAAGTTATTATAGCGTTATCCCCGCGCTAAACCAAAAATATATCCATACAATATAATATAAATAAACATATAGAAATTATCGATGTGCAAATATGTGTTTTAACGCCTATGCTCTTGTATTCGAAATCTCCATTGCAATTTCCAATAATAACTTCTTTGTGACAATCAATTGATATATAAGAAGAAAAAAAAATATTACTATATATATATATAACATAGTAAAAAGGTACATTACAGATTTTTACGGGACTTCGATGTGATATATGGTACTTACACGTGCTGTGCAAAGTTGTATCGATCATGATGATATAACTAAAAACAATACTTATTGAACATTATAATAATATATTTAAAATACGATATGTATACGTGATTACTTTAGGTAGGTTGAAATATAATAGAATCAGACGTTTGCCTAACCTTGTCCAGTGATTATGATTCAACTAAAACTAATTTTATCTATAGGTACAATAATAGATTACAAATATTATATCAGCAGTAGCAGGAATTATAAATCCCGTATAGTTTATACGGCTTTTTTGTCGTTTTTAAGGTTCTAAATCCGTATTTTGTCGTTTATAATGCGTATTTTTGCTATTTTAATCGATTTTTAGGGGTTTATACGGTTTTTTTTGTCGTTTTTTAGCATTTAAATACATTTTTTGTCGTTTTTTAGCGTTTAAATCCGTATTTTGTCGTTTATAATGCGTATTATTGCTATTTTAATCGTATTTTAAGGGTTTATACGGCTTTTTTGTCGTTTTTAAGGTTCTAAATCCGTATTTTGTCGTTTTTTAGGGTTTAAATCCATTTTTTCTCATTTTTTAAGTGTATAAATACCTTTATTTGTCGTGTTTAAGGTTCTAAATCTGTATTTTGTCGTTTATAATGCGTATTATTGCTATTTTAATCGTTCTTTAGGGGTTTATACGGTTTTTTTGTCGTTTTTTAGCGTTTAAATCCATTTTTTCTCGTTTTTTTAAGTGTCTAAATACCTTTTTTCGTCGTTTTTAAGGTTCTAAATCCGTATTTTGTCGTCTTTTAGCGTTTAAATCCGTTTTTTCTCATTTTTTAAGTGTCTAAATACCTTTATTTGTCGTTTTTAAGGTTCTAAATACATTTTCGTCGTTTATAATGCGTATTTTTGCTATTTTAATCGTTTTTTAGGGGTTTATACGGCTTTTTTGTCATTTTTTAGCGTTTAAATCCGTTTTTTCTAGTTTTTAAGTGCCTAAATACCTTTTTTCGTCGTTTTTAAGGTTATATTTAAGGTAATAATTTCAAATATTAATAAAAAAAATTACAATATTCTTAAAAATAAATTATTGTAATAAAATATATAATTTATAGCATTAATGTAATAATTCATATCCAATATCCAATTATTTTACTATTACTGTAGTGTTGAAAATAATTATAAAAAAAAAAATCAAAATAGAAGCCAAAATCACATATGCATAAAAAAATATTCACATATATTTTGTTAGTTACCTATTTTTCATTCTGACCTATATTTATACAGTAGGCAGTGAAAATATACATGAAATAGGTACACAATATTAATATTATAGTACACAAGGAATTAATTAAATTTTATATTTACAACACAAACCGAATATACATAATATGTTATTATTAAATAACAATTATTTTATATTTAAAAAACATTAAAAATGTAGAACTATTGTAAATTATTGTGATTCACCTAATGGAAAATATTAATTTTAGTAATTTACATCCGGAACATTGTTTGCGAGCACTTTTAAATACTTAATATTTTTTACGAAATATATATTGATTGGATTATTATCAGTATTTTCTATGTGTGCACAGACACTAAATTATAACTTCATATGTTCGATTACGGAAATGATGAAAACATCTTTTTCAGAAAAATATAGGTACTATGTGATAGTGTAGAGAACTAGCAAAAGCAATGATTAAGCCACAATAACAATGGATTTTCTAAAAATTAATTTTTTTTCTGCAAATCAAAACAAGTTGATAAATAAAATATAATTTGTATTTCTATACAAATATTGTAAGAGGTCTAAGGAAATTTCCTCCTTAAAATTACATTTAAAAAGCTAAACAAATCAAGACAAAGGACAGCGGTGAAAAACCCCGAAAAACCAATAATATATTGTATAATTTAACACTTTTAAGGAATAATTAGTCCACCTTCTACTAAGAACTCAGTACCATTTACAAGATATTAAAATATCCTAAAAGAATAACAAAAATTTACTTTCACATGGTTCAAAAAATATATTTTTCATCTTGTTAATACAAACACTGGTTTAAACATTTTAGTTTGTATATACTCTACACACATAATAAATAGGTTTAATTGTTTATAATTTTTGGCAATCAATATGGTAAAACATTACAATGGTTTTTAGTATATTTCATACTTATTGGTTTCTGTTAAACTTATTATTGTTTTCATCAGTCAATATATTTTATAAATTATAGTTTTATATTTAAATTTTAATCATTCAAAATTATTTTGCATACTCTTAACAATTAAAAATTTATGAACATATATGAAAAAAATGATTTGGAATTGAAATTGTGATACATGAACAGGTATATGAACTAACACTAAACTACACGGGCTGGTCATAATAATAATGTTTTATTTTTATTTTGTACTCGCATAGATACACAATTACGGTTATCAATATTTATATTGTTTTATGTTTAATTTTTATAATCGCATTTATGTTGATATAGATATCTCATTTTCATTATTTTAAATAATAGTTTGTTTTATAGCAATCGTATATTATGTTTTATTATTAATAGATAATAGATATATATCTATAATATTTTACATTGGGGAAAGTATTAAAACAATAATGAACAAAAAACGATAATAATTGAAACAGAATAAGTATCCAGCTTATCACGTTATGATTGATATGCGTAGCAATACCACTGACAGGTTAACTTTCAGATGATAATCATCGATTAGTGTTATGTTTTGTGTTTATAATAATAATATGTAGAATAATCTGTAACCATAACAAACTTCCAGCGAATAAATTCCTAATAATTATAACATATTTTTAGGACAAGTATCCTGAAAAAATAATTAAATTATATTATGCTCAAATTAATTTTCAAACGAATTAATTTATTTTATGATGTATTTTATCAATTTAAAATAATCGCAATTTATGAGGGTTTTCTACCGATTTTTATTATTATTATTAGATATGAAACTATTTTTTTAATTAATTATTAAAATAATTTTACCTAAACTTCTGTGTAATATCATCTAAAAGACGGTTTAATTAAATTTATCGGATTTTTGCAGCTCTTTTTCCTTTAAAATAAATATGAGGTAAAAAAATTTAGAAAATCATAGTATAATTGGATTAAAAATTAATGAAATACCTATCTCGTACTTGATTGCAATAAATACCGATAAACGTGCACCATTTTGCTTGTATTTTTAATTACAAGACTATGCTTTTGAACGGGTAAAATTGCTCAAAGTACCCGCATGTTTGTCTATTAAATTATCTACTATAATCTCTGGATTTTAACTATTATATATTTTATTTTTGGTTAATAAATTCCATTTATTTGGTTTATGATATGTAATATAGAGTTGGAAATAATGTAAACTAAAGATATCGTTTAATATTTATACAACACATTTAGTACATTAATTAAAAAAATATATTATGTTCTATAAAATATATAATATATCTTTTGTTTTCTATATGCGTATTCAAAAATTGTTCATAATATGTCGAAGAGGAATCTGATTGTTTTTTCCGCAAACCTAAGAAAAAATTTCCACTTTATGTTTAATAATTTATACTCTAGTTATATTAAGATTATTTATAATGAAAAATATATTTATATACATATATACAATCATAGAAAATAATATTAGCTAGAAATAATTTTCTAATCTAGGTATAACACGGGACTTTAGAAAAATTAATCAAAAACCACAAAATTACTATTAATATTTAAAAACATATTGATTTTAATTATTTATATTATAGAAATATACAATGTATTCATATACAATAAATATATGTATAGAATTATTCAGAAATTTTGGTTTAAATCTTTTAACAACAAAATAATCTAAAATATATTATATCATGGACCCTGTAAGAGATAGAGATAGCCCGAAATGAAAAACCGGAGAAAAATTTGAGAATGCTTGTTTTTTTAGTCATTGAATTGAAATATTTTTTCCTTGAGACTTATATACCTACACAAATGTTAATAAAAACATTAGAATATATATTTGAAACCACTTTTCAGTTGGATTAAACTATAGGAATTTTTTCATGAGTTTAACATACAAATTGTATATAAATTACAGAAAAGACCATCTGCGTGTATTCAAAATTACAAATTTAAGTGAACATTTTACAAAGACGTCAGATAGCCGCAAGGTTTAGTTATTATTAAAATAATTTTTCAAAAGTTGAGTCATTATCCTGTAAGTTAATCGACATGATTTATGTAAAAGTACAAAATATAGGTACTTTATAGTATAAAATATACAAGACATTTGTGTAATGATAAAAATATGAAGATATTTTTTTTAAGTAACACTAAATATTCTTATAACTCAGAGCCAAATAGAGTTTTCGGGATAATCTAGGAAATATTGGAATACATATTTTTGAATTATTTTAAAATTTTAAACCCTTTCAGTTTGCAATGCATCACACATTTTTTTAAACAATCGCCCTTATTTTTGATACTAATTTCAAAATTGACAAAGTTACAATGATTTGAAAAAAATATATAATTATTGGGTAAATATAAATATAATATTATTTTTAAATGAAAAAAAAAAACTGTAAATCAGTTAATTTTGGGTTTAAAATAATGATATATACCTAAAAAAAAAATGATATTTTTTTTAATTCAAATCTGTTATAAAAAGTTGATCTACATAAATTTTGTTCAACAATAATTATTTACCAGCAAAAAATATGTTATGTTTAAAATCAGATATAATTTATATAATTTCTGTTACCTAACATATATCAATAAAAAAAAATTTAGTTATTTTTTGTATAAATCATTGTCCTTAACTCAAAATTTACAGATTTATAACTGTGTCAAATTTTAAAATATTTAATAAATTTTCATTTTTATGCTATTTTGCTGAACTCGATAAATGTTGATTTTAGAACATATATTAATAAAAAAAAAAATTTACTACAGAAAAATTAACCTATGAAATGTGAATTTCAAACAGGGATGTTCATATAATAAATAGAATTTGTTTCGCGCATGAACACACTGAAAGTGTTATAAATTTGAAAATTATACAAAAATGTGTATTTCAGAATTTTTTAGCTGCTGTTACAGTAAAATCATATTTTTCACTTCAGAAAAAAATTTATTAAAATCTAAAAAAATTTTAAATTATTTTTTCATTTACGATAAATTCAATTCCATCGATCAGAAATTCTAATATGTATTTTGTAATTTTTACTGAATCGTGTCTAACAGACGACTAAGATAAGTCTAATCTTATTAGAGTCTACGTTTTCCTAACACTTAAAAATCGATAACCATGTCACTTTAACGATGATGTAAAAATGGTTTAAGAGCAATACTATCAATCTCAATACTTTTTGATTATACACTGTAATGTTATATCTAATGAATACTAAGGAAATAATAATGCATTACAGTATATCTATATACTGCACACTATAGATTTTAATGTGAATATAATAAGTAATGTTACATCAAATACATTTTTTGGATATTAATAATTATTATTATGTCAAGTCGGGCATAAGAAAGCAGCTTATTGGAGAACATAAATAAGTCATGCGAAATTCATATAATTATTGACACAAGTCTGAAGTCAATGGGACAAAGTTGAGAAGCTACGTATAGTTGTAAAATAAAAAATGTTTATTCACCGTGAAAAAACCTTTCAGACGGCTGCAAATCTTTTCTACTTGGTTAAAAGTAGTAGCATTAAAATGTTCTAACTATTGGTACGAAACCGAATTCGATAGGAAAAAGGTTGTAATTACTTACTAAAAATATTTGAACAATTAGCACAAGTACGGAGTCGATAAAACCAATTGGGGGAGAGCAAATTTACACTATTCCCCGATTTAAAATTGATTTTTCGTCATGAAAGGGGTCAATAATATATATTGTAAACTACTTTTTTTCAATACGCCCAAATGTGTACCGCATATAATTCTGTATTTCTTGAAAATTGTCACGTTCTGTTCAAATTGGAATATCGGCATTTAGGTTGGTAGGTAAGTTATCATTAAATTAAAATTGTCGTAGGCCATAGAGCTCAAAACACAATGGTGTATATTTATTTTCGTAAATTTTTAAATGTCATCTTTCAGAGGTTATTTCTGAATACGGGGAAACCGGAGACATTTCACTGAAAACTATAAAGATAAACAAAACATGTGACAATTGGAAATCTGTTAAATTTATGGACTAGATATTGCACACGGTGGACGAGAGCAATATACATTTTTAACTAAGTGCATTTTTTTAACATATTAAGTCATACAGTAAATTTAAACAATTAATTTTTAAGTATTTTTCTCGGTAAGGCATTGACGATATTGTTTTATGATTATTTTATTTAAAGTTAATAACTACAAATCGGAACCGAGGGAATATTTGCGGTAGTATTTCTACAGTAATTATTCCGTTAGGACGTACGTACACAAACGGACAATGATACTGCGACCGTGTACATTTCACTGCAGTATGTAATAATATAATGCATACAGTGGTGTGTCATTTGCAGAAAGTATAATAATAAAATAGTGCTTTTTCGCTTTTGCATTTTAATTTCAATGAGGTTTGCGCGTATTCCGTTCCCGCTTTTGACTTGAGTGTGCGACTTTATGTTGACATCCGTTTGCTTATCCTAGCAGGATTCTGTATGCGCGACAAGACTTCAATCACAAAACCGTATTTTAATTGGACGTTCATTAATTATTAATTATGTAGAATAAAAATAAAATAAAAAAAAAAACAACATTTTAGTGCATAGGTCAATTTTTACCTACATTGTAGTAAAAAACCGATAAATTAAATAATAGAAATTCGATCGGATAATTGCGTTTAATGTCTTATACCCCGCGCTATATTTTAAAATACGAATTATGAACATCGCAGATAATGATATTTTTAATTATTAAATTATTCGCGATAATTTTCATTTCCGGACTTTATAATCGCTATATTCGTCATATAATTGTCAAATCTATTAAAATATGCTAATATAAACTGAGGTCGTGGTCGCAAAAAAAAAAAAAAAAACTCATAATTAATATTTTTATTTATTAAACACGCGGTATATCATAACCTTCTTCCGGGTCGATAAATAATATAAGACATTGCAGCATCGCATAAAAAAGACGACAGGATGAGATGTGAATTCAATCTGGCAAATAGAATAGTGTAAGGGTCCACGACCAATGGAGAAATTCGTTAATAATTATATTAAATCTTGTAGGTAAAATTTGAATGCGTACTCGGGAAACACGTGATGTCCTGATGCGATTCCGCAGGACGATGCATTTGTTTGGTGGCCTATCCACGTTTATCGTCAAAAGCTGTACACCAAAAAATTGGTTTTACCTCGTTAACCCAATGAAATCCAAACTGGTATCGACACATCGTGTGATTGGCTACCATTTACGGTAAATTTATTTAATTTATTTATTAAAATACGTCCACCTCCAAAACTGTATTTAAATAATATATATATGTACACAATTTACAGCGGATCCTTGATAATTCGAAATTCCAGGTACCGATCTAAGAATATGATATATCGAGGACTTTCATTTAGTGAGTGTTCAAATTATCGAAAGAAAATTGAAAACAATTCGAATTACAGAAAGATAAAAAATGTATTTCTTGAAAAATAATATATGCTTTAGATCGTTTTTTTGAGATAATTTATTGGGCTATAACCCGGGAAAAAACATTGATCAAAGTACTAAAGGTCATTTTTTCTATTTATCCATTCTTGATGGTTCGAAAAATTGACGCAATCCTGTCATAAAAGATTTAGTATTGTTTGATAAGACAATATAAATTTCTTCTCTTTGAGTCTTATGTTTTAATAATTTTAGATTATGTGACAAAAATTTACATTTTAGTCCAAACGAAAAGAAGACTCGTACTTTTTTTTCTAAAAATATGAATTAAATCAAAAAAAGTATTTTTTTTTTCTTTCGAAGAAAAGTATTTAAAAATAATTCTGAATAGTAGAAAATATTTCGAATAGGTACTTAAGAAATGTATTTGGCATACATAATAATTATTCTTAACATAATATTCCAAATGCTACCCAAGTTGAATATAAGTTGTAGGGTTTTCTTTGAATTTTCTTTCGACGTTAATAGTAAAAATAGGCCAATATTCTACCGTCCAGTTTCTGAAAATAAAAACAGTGTGATGTGTAATATGATAAGATATTTCGAGTCAATAATTTGCTCAGTAAAATCCATTAATCAAGTGAAAATGGATGTTTAATGAATTTGATTTTCAAAACTAATTTAATTAATCACGTTAATAATGTAATACGATATGAGTGTATCCCGAAAGTTTGGCAGTTAAAACCTGGAGGATATAGGACACCCAGAATAGTATTTGGTAACCTCCCTATTAATAATTCACAATTCCCCTAGGTTATATACCACGGGTGTACCCACATATATTATCTCTGCACCGGGAATTACATCAGTTAGTAGTATGTATACCGGGAGAATAAAAATATTTCAAACACCAAATATTCTATTGCCGAGAGAACGAAACCAAGATACGTAATTTATTTTAATAGTACACATGTAGTTATAGTAATGAAACAATTATACCACAAAACGAACGTATTAGCTTTTATCCCAATATTTGAGCTGATTTTTTTTAGTTTATTATCGTTAAAAAATGTATCTTATAAGCATCCATTATTATATATATAAATAAGTACTTATTTTTAAGAATAAAATAGTGATTTTATTCCAAAATCCTACAGTGAAAAATAATGTATTTTAATTCAACTTTGCAAACTAACACAAAATATAATCGCGTTATGCAACAGTTAATATTATTAACTTCGCGGTTTTATTCGTATTAATGCAACAAGTGCAGACGATTTCCTTTGAATATACAATTGTTCAATATAATCCTTTATATTCATAATGTGCATTTGTGGGTTTAGCAATATATATGTATATAATTTATATTTTTCATTCATAATATTGTACATAAGTATTAAACGATTTTGGTATAGTGAAAGACGTTGTGAAATCTTTGAAAAAGTGGAATATATATATATTTTTTTTTTTTGTAGAAACCAAATAAATATACAAACATAAATCTGAAATTATACAGACGTATGTATATATAATTATAGTCCGTCAATTTTTAGAATAATAACTGTACAAAAACTAATTGGAAACGATCATTAGATTAGATTTCATTAATGCAATAGCTGAATTATTATGTTAATAGGTAAACATATAGTAATAACGCAATAATATATCAATAATATATATTCAATGATACGGTATGCTGCAAATAAAGATGATAATTTTTATTTTTTCTCAAGATTGTTAAAATATTATATTAAAATACAATATATAAAATATACGATGTCATTTTTTCTCCCAATGAAAAAGTTATTGATAATTTTTTTTTTTTTATTAATTGCTGTTTACATTGAACGATTTATTTCAATTTGTTTTTGCACCTATTGACCTAGGAATTTCATCAAACTGATCATTATCTGCTGAGCTATAAAATATGAAAAAAATTTAACTCGTTTGAAACTAGTGATTGTTTTAAACTTAAAAGTAGGTACTATGTTGCATATTCCATTATAGATCATTATATTAGAACCTTTTCATTCTCAGGTGATAATATATACAATCGTTGTATGTGCACATTTGGTATTATATAAATTATACGAGGTACAACGAATATACCGATTATATATATAAATATAATCATTACGTACATATTTATTTTTTATGTATATAATATATATAAATTGTAGATAGTACAGAAAAAATGTATTCTCTATTTTCAAGATATAATTTAAAATTAGAATATTAATAAGACACATTTATTATTATATTCTGTTCATTAATTAATTCGATTGTAGACTGAATATTTACTTTTATTTTTATTTAATGTAAGGCGCAATTTAGTATGCACAATTATAGATTCTGAGCGTAGTGAGGAATATATTGGTTTTAAAAAAATGTGTTTATTTTTTTCATGTTTGTACCCAAAAATTATATTAGAAAAAGTGCTTTGATTCGTATATACTTACCCTATTTCTGGTAACAAATCTTAAAAAGGATATTTATTTTTCAAATTTTTTCGATAAACACGTAAGAAAAAACCAACAAAAAATTTTGTAAAAACGATTATGTTAGATTTTTAACGATTTAATTAAATTACAATAGGGTTTTTTTATCGTAATTTCGGAAATAATGGCCACAAAGTCTTAAAATTTTCATATAAAATGTCCATATATAAACACAATATAATTTAAATATAATCAGTAATAGGTAATAAGTAATAGGTAATAGGTAATAGGTAATCAGTAATAAGTAATCTATAATACAATACAAAAAACTAGATATTTCCTCCTCACTCAATTTTAGGCTAATTATAAAAAATTTTATAATTTAAGTTTTTTCATTATGAATATATAATGATTATTTAAGTAGGAAATGTGTTCGAATAAAAGGGGAAAAATGGGTCTACAGAATTGAAAATTTCAACAAAACCTATATAAATATAAAATCAATTCTTAATATTTGGTTATTCATAACAATTATAAATATTGAAGTTTTTTTGTCACAAAAGAGTAATTTTAGTTATTGCTGAGAGTAATAATAGTAAGTACTCATGTTGCATACACCGAATCTTCACTCGGATAGAAATGATTTATCATTGCTTTAAAATTCAATATATCCACCATCAGTATTTTACCAAACGAGTCATGTTCGGCCACGTAATGATCGACTTTTTTCATTATATTTTTATTTTTTTTTTTTATGTATGTATACAATTTTGAACAAAAGGAGTAAATTTAAAATTTTCTAGTATAAAGGTCTTAGATAGTAAATTCATTTCACTTGGTGTTTTATAAATATCATTCAATTAGTTTTATAGCTATATATTTACAAGAATCTTAACCAACGAGCGAAGTACTTCCACCCTCTACTGACCTACTTTTTAGAATTGATAATTTTATTTCAATACATGATCATTTCGTGGAATGTATTATTCTTGGTGGAATTATTTTGAAATATATTTTAATTAAATTAACTAAAATCAATATTTTACATTCATCAAAATATACAATAAACAATTCGGTAGTAAAAAAAAATATTGATATTTGAAAAACTATAATATCTGTTAAACGTGTTAGCGACACAATACTATATTATTATTATTATTATTATTCTATCTAATGTTTTAATTAGAGATATATAGCACAATATAAGGAATAATCGGTTCAGTAGGACATAAGTAATAGTATATTTTATCGTCACACAGTATGTATGTTTTTGTAAGTAAGTAAGTTTTGAAGTGTAAAATGTTATGAATGTTTAAGGTAAAAAGGTCCTAACCATTTCCAAAACGTTAGAAAACGGTAAAAGATAAAAGTAATGCAAAAAAGAAAATATACATTTATATAAAGATATTTTTCAATTCCATCCCATGTAAAACTGTTGATTACATAAAAAAATATTTAAATTGTATACAATTTTGTCAAATATTAAGTTTTATCAATATAAATATTGTACATAATTCGATTAATAATATGCATGATAATAAATGAATAATTTATTAATTTTGTGTTATTTTTAATTAATTATTAATTCTAATAATAATATTGAGCATTTATTATCTTTCACACATACAATATTTTATACGAGAACTGGCAATATTAAAATGTTGACTATCGAGCTAAAAATATATATATTAAAAACTGAATTTTACGATTAATCAATTTTATAAATATTTGTTATATCTATATTTTCCAGATTGATTTATCATTTTTCGGTGAATTCATTGCGGTCAAAAAGGTAGGTATCTAATTATCCGCTTGTGCGTTGGCCAAATGCATTTCAAGCTTAAACAATAAAAATACGATTTCATTTAGTCTGTTAATAATTTAACTAATATTCTTTTTTTTTTTTTATATCTATAACTGTTATCAAATACAACAGATTATAAGACAATACTTAATATTAGTGAACAAGTAAAATTTAATCAAACATTGAAAGTGTATAAGTGTACTTATTAGTAGTATATAATTTATATATTAATTTATTTAATATATAATATGAGTATATTGTATAATTTTCAACCATGAATAAACCAGCTGCTTTCTACTATAATTAAATGATTATACCCTTTAGATTATTGTAAAAATGATCTTTTACTGTATATAATTACGTACTTGTATGACACTTAAACTTGAAAAATGTAAATAAATAAACAAAAAATTAGTTCGGTAGTATCTATATATAAATGCATGTAGCTATATAGATACAAAATATTATGGGCTACTCTTTTGATAAAATAACTCGATATTATGTTATCTGATTTTAACGATAAATTCGAGATGATCTCCATCCGAATATGTTATCAGAGATATATATTTTTTAATTATAACTTCTAACTTTCTGCTCTTATCACTCGGCCAAGTACAGTGATAGACATAGATATATACACAAAATACTACGATTAACAAGACGATATAAACGCATTCGCTATATCCGCCTGTATGTAATTAGAAATATAAAGTGTAAGAAAAACAAAAAATGTGAAATTCACTAATAGCTCTAACGTTGGACGTTTTAGTATCTAGCCGTAAATTGTATTTTTAACGTAAACGCCACGAATGCAGTTGGTTATAATATATAATATACAACATTACATTAACATAGATAATATGACAATACAGAAATGCAGTTATATAAAGGGTAAAGTACGTATTTTCGTGTGCACGTTTTTGTTTTGTTATTCGCAATATTATCGCCATTCATAATATTATGCATTAATATATTTGTTTTTTTTTTTTTTTTTTTTTTGGAGGGCGGGTAGTCGCTCGGCGAATTTTCAAAAAAAAAAAAAAACCATTAATAGATATTTATCGATAAATGGAAAAATACAAAAAAATAAATAAAAATAAATAAACATTATTTTATACGAACCGAAATCGTTGGTGGCGAAATCGGATGATATTCCAGTGTACGATAATCGCACTCACGCACTTGATAATAACACACCCGTAGTATCACGATTGCGTACGCACCGGGGTCGGTCACTCGAGCGTCGGGATTAGTTTCACGCGGCGGGACGGCGTACGGACGACTGAAAAGCACATGGAAACGCTGGCCCTGGCGGCGGGGAAAAAGTGTTCGTCGGCGGCGCAGGTACAGATCGGCGTTTTACGTCGATTGTAATATGCGCACCGTCCTAGTGTTGCATTTTCCCCGTAACAGTAATAATAATAATAATAATAATAATAATAATATGCTTATATTCGAAGGCAACTTCCCAAAGTTATCATACCTTTCCGCCTGTATTTTTCTCGGTTTCTATTACTCTTTCTCTCTCTCTTTATCTTTCTCTCTGCCTATTTCTATCCTTATACAGTGACGCCTATTCTTTTTTCCTCTTTCTCTCGTACTCTCTTACCCAAATTTTTTTTCAATTTTTCGTACAATTGTTATCTGTGAATTTAGCTATTTTATGTGTGTTTGCGTGTAATTTGTTATATGTATACGGTATGCTCCAAAAGTTTTTACAAGGTAACAATCCAATTAATATACAGTTATATCGATTCGAGTTTTTACGAGGTAAACGGAAATAATGCAATTATACGCATTATGAAAATGTTTCAATTATTGAACTTTTTCGATTGCGTTCGTAATTCCTAAATTGTATATATTGCATATTTCACAACGAACCCAATTTTTTACCCGGGAATTGCGAGTTCGGAAATTTCAATATTGAGCATAGATATAAAAACGACTAAACAACAATAAAAGATAGTTACAATATACATTAATTTATTTATTTTCATATAACGGGATAAAACCCATATTTACCGACATAATATTATGGTAAAAAACAACAATATATTATACACTAAAAAGACAAGAAAAAAAAAATGAAAATTCATAAATTATAATTACACAGAAAACCAATGATGGATAGGAGAAAAAAAAATAATAAATATGGGTAATTTAGAAAGTAAACATACAAAATGTTAAACTGATTGCTAAGGATGAAGGGTTCTCATTACCAAAACTCACCAACCTGATCGGTGGACTGATAATACCTCATATTTTGTATAATCCATAATATGGGGACGTGTAAAGAGTCAGTAGGTACATCGAGTCGAGTGAGCTTGAGATGTCGAGATACAACACGAGAATTGAACCTGGTAAGTGATGAAGGAGAATCAATATTTCCAATAATTAGCTTCTGTTAAAGAAATAGATGTTTGAACACTATGATCAGACAAGGAACTTATTATAACTAAGAAACTAGACACAGGAAAATAATAGTGATTAGAGAAGTTATTCTGAGGACAAATTTAGCAAATCTGAAAAATGTAAATTGTTCTCTTCCCAATTTACTAATATCATCAGCAGTATGTGAGTACCATAAAATTGATCCGTATTCTAAAATAGATCGGGCCAATGAACAGTACCGCTAAACCTTGATACAAGAGAAAAAAACAGAATTCATTAGCAATAATTCTTTTGATAAGGTCCAGCAGTATTTTTAGAACTTTATTACAAATTTAATTTGTGTGTAATCGAGAATAAAAGTATACAAAGATAATATATAAACACTTTTTATCTATAAAATTATAATATGGACAATTTGTTTAGTATCCGTTTTATAAAATAATGACTACAATTATAATTATTCCATACTTATGAGTAGACAATACGCATGTTTCGGTGCACGAAGCCTCGATTTGACTCACAGGCAGCAAATTGGGTAACCAACGAGATTTTTCTCAACATTTTGTTGAGACTGTAAAACAGTCAATGTTGAGTTTACAACCATAGTGAATGCGTCAAAATTATTTAAAAATAATTCAACTCAAGTAACCTTAGTTACAGCCATTCTGTTTTTCAAATAGTCAATGGTCAAATGTATTTAACTGGATGAATTTGAGTCAGTTCTTAATTTAGAACAGTATAGTATTATTAGTTAAATATAGTTTTTTTTATACAACTAAATTTATTTAAAAATAATAATAATTATAATCTATTATAATCTGGTTTCATAAATACAGGTGAATATTTATGAAAAAAGCAAATTGTATTGTTAGTGCATTTATATAGATAGAATATTGAAAGTTTTAAAAAATGTGTATTTCAGTATGTCATACCTTTACCAAAAATCTCGATTCACATTCGTGTTCTTCTGAAAGTATAATTTTGTGCTATCTTCTGAATGAAATATGCTGTATCGGTATAATAATAATGATAATATTATATAGTATATAATACATAGAGTTCATATAATGTTTCAATAATGTTTATGTCCATCTTATACAATGGTGGTCTGCAAATATTATAATAATTTTAGAAATCATGCTCGGTCCCGGAATACACACTGACATAATATTCTATTATTATATTTAGATTTTAAATTAAAATTTTAAATTTTCAGATTATTTTCAATTATCTCGGGAAATCTGATTAGAAACTCACAAACCATTAAACTTAAAACTATAATTTAAGTCCAAGGAAATAATAAAAAAATAGTATAATTATATATACTATATTATGTAGTAGGTATAACATATAAATTAAAAACTCAAGTAAATACTCATGAAATTAGTTATTACATAAATTTACTTGGTAAGTTTATTTTTATTATATATAACTACATATAATATATTTTATGTGATAATATCATTATATATTATCAATTTTATAAATTACAATACATATAGTTACTATGTTAACAAAACTACAATATACAATCATATCATATAATAATATACTGTAAATTTATAAGCAATATTATGTATTTTTTAAATGAAAATTTATATTTTATACCTATCTAAATAAAACATTATGTTTTCAATGGGTGAATTTGCAAATACTT
This sequence comes from Pemphigus obesinymphae, assembly GCA_025469235.1. Taxonomy (NCBI): domain Eukaryota; kingdom Metazoa; phylum Arthropoda; class Insecta; order Hemiptera; family Aphididae; genus Pemphigus; species Pemphigus obesinymphae. The sequence goes on along the minus strand of JAIPRL010002452.1, from coordinate 38,065 downwards.
CAAATTTCTAATAAGGGACAAGTTTCTAAGCTAGCTAGGGGCATAGACTGTATTGCCCCAATTTTTGTACAAAGACAAAAGAAAAAAAGGACACTACATTTTGTATCGGTGGGTAGAGGAAACTGTGGAAAAAAGAGAGGATCCATAGTCAACCTTGGATCATGTTAGAGTACTGAATATATAAGAGAAAGGCAGATAGATGTGAACTCCATTGGTGCCAACTGTCATAAGTTGTACTTATGTGATGTAATACTCTAGATATAAAAAAATTGGAAAACCCATCTATGTTTTGCATCATGTTTTAATAAATATAAATATAAAATAGATGTGCTGTTTATCCAATAAAATATTAGGTTAAGATAACTGATTGTACCGTTTGTGAAGTAATATCATAAAATCGCTTTTTTCTGGGGGTGGTAATAAAAAATAAGAAGAAAGAGAATCGGAAAGCTAACTTAAAGCTTAGTTAAGTATGGCGAGAAACATCAAAATATATATGGATAAAAAAAATTATCATGTCTTCAACGTAAAAAGGAAAATGGAATTTAGGAGAGATTAGAGAATGACAAACAGGTGTTATGTAAACGTTGAAGAACAAGTGGCTCAGACAGCTACCTTGAGATAAGCTCCTGTATGATAACCTGTTTGTCTTAGAACCTGAGGGTGGTGAAAATGTGTAAAGAAGCCAAGCGTGAAATGAGCATAGGGATATGAATAGAAGTAAAGACGCATTTAATGTCAATGAAAGTGAATGTGAGACATTTTTCTAACAAAAGGCTGATATATTGAAAATACTAAAGAGGAAAGAAAGAACTGCATGGTGCCGGTATTAAATCGAAAGCCAAATATGTTACTAGGGAAAAGACAAATTATCTCCAGAAAACAGTCCGTCTGATTTTTAAACATGGAATCTAAAAGTTTTCATAAGATAGAAAGAGAATAATCATATTGTACATTTTAGTTTAAACAAATATTTAATAATATAAAAGAACAAGATAAAAATATAATAATATATGAATTCAGTATTAGAAAAATGTCTTGTTCCTAATAAAGTTTGGTATGCCATAATTAATTATATTTTAATTACAGAATGAGATTTAAAAAAAAAAAAACGATATTTTCTAAAAAAATTATAAATGTATCCTTTTCTTTAAGAGCTAGTTTTAAACCATAATATACTCTAGGTATTGTTTATTGTTTTTTATTAAAATTATTTATATATTCTTTATATTTGTAATTAACTTATTCATTTCCTAATTTTTGTATTTGACATTAATTTTTTTATTAATCATTCATGAAATCTAATGATGCCTAATAGTTAAAATTAGTTGTTAGGAAATAATATATTTTAAAATACGTACTCTATATATATGTATATATATATATACATATATTTATTTATAAACACTATTTTTTTTTTTTTAGTTTCTGGTGATTTTTCAATTATGTTTATTTATTTTTTTTTCTGGAAACAACTTTTCAACCGCGTAACATAATCTATTTCTTTGTAACATATTTATTCATGATGGTAATTCGAAAAGCTCATTTTTCGATTTATCAACTTTGTCAGTAAATTCTTTATGTGAAATTACAAAAAAGAAATAAAAAATGGTTGTTTTCTCGTAATTCTAATAAAATAAGTATGTACCTAGACATTTATATTTTACTATACATATAATACCATCAATTTTTCAACAATAATATCGCAATTTTTTTTTTTTTTACTAATATTACTATACTACGTATTATACCAAAGCTCTACTCAAAATCATTATATCAAAAGTTTTGATTTATATCATTGATTTAAAATTAAATATAAATACTACTAGTATCTTGCCCGAAAAGCCAAGTTTTACAAAAAAAAAGATTTCATCCCTACTGACGGTATTTTTTATAATTAATATTATATATTTATTCTTAATAATATATATTTTTTTTGGTAAATTACAAGTAACAAAATAAAAATGAAAATTAGGGCAAGAAAAATAATATTTTAATGAATGCAAAATTATTGTAAACCAAAAATTTTTATATAGATACTCTACGATTAAAATTTGACATAAACACCCAAAAGTACGGTACTTGTTATATACCATAAATGAATGTATTGAAATACTTTGAATTATTTCGGTTTCAATAGTAATTTAATTGAATCTGAGAATTATTGAAATTTAATTAATTTGAACAGACATTATTTAGAATCGAGTAAATATAAAATTCATTAACAGAATTGATGTACCTTGAGTTGATATTATTTGGAAACTATAAATTTAATAGATTTATGAAATTTGAGTGTATAGATATTGATATTTCTAGAGGAGATATAATACTATATAATTTTCTAAGTATTTACTTAGTTGACGTTATAGAATAATATATTAATATAGATAAACATTTTATAAACACGATTTACAATCACTTATATTTACTCATATATGTTATTTTATTTATTTATATTATTATACTAAAAAAAATCTAATTAAATGTGCACTGAAAAACCTAATGTTTACATCATAATGTTGTGCATGTTACAGTTTACATATAATAGATTCCAAAATGTATAATGTTTTACAAAGGTAATATACGTAAATATTAAATACCTTAAATATTTTGTTAATGTTTAAACAATATAACTGTTATAATATTGATCATATTTGTCCGATATTAAACATCGATTAATATTGCCAAGACGTAATGAGTAAGTTAGTACATTTATTTAACAGAGAGACATACATCATTATTATACAATGGCATAATACACGGGCTGTATGAGTAATTTTTTTTTATTACGACCTTATAGATAATATTATTAGAGGGTGGTGGACTTATTACGAGAATTATAGATATCTGTTGTGTAATTATTTTTATATCGTTAAATATATCTATACTAAAATATAGTTTCATATAATTTCTCATTTGTATACTCAATTCTAAAATTTTTCTTATTTCAAAAGTTTTCATCAATCATCTTGGTTTTTTTAAAATTATACGAACTTTAGTCTTCAAATAGCAACCTATGATTTAAATATAAATTCTTAAATAATCTATTATATTCTAGATTATTCTAAATAATCTAGAATTATTTTAATTTTTTGAATCTGATAAATATTTCTAAGTAAAAATCATTTACATTTAAGACGATGCCCAGTGAACAAGTACTATAGTTTGTTACTTTTAACATATATTGCTTGCTATCAATTATAGCATAATATTGACTATTTAATGTCATTATTTTCTAAACTGAAATCAATCTTGAGCCACATCTTTGGTTTCAACAAATAAGTTTGAATAATTTAATTAATTTTAAAATATTAAAAAATTTACTTTTTTTAGTTTTTTTTTATGGAAAAATCTATAATTCATATTCAATTAATTTTCTCACAGCATGATTATCTTTGTTATATGTTCTTAATATAAATTAGGTACTGAACTAGTTAAATATATTTTTATATAAGTTTAAACTTGTGTATCATTAATAACTACAATAATAGGTAAACTTAAAAATACACTAGGCTCTATAAATACTTATATATGATAAAGCAATTTCACTAAGAAGAGATTTTCATCATATATAAACACGAATTTAATTTTTTTCATTTTAGCTTTATAATTAATATAACCGTTTTTTCACATTTAAATTTGTTTCATTATAAAACTACTTATATTTATGTTAGAATTTAAAATGCTAATGATTATTAAAAAACAATATCCCAAAGGTATTCAATGATGAAATATTTCTTTTTTAATACCGTTTGTTTACTTTTTATGAATATAATATTTACCAGTATACATAATAAATATTAAATTATATATATTTGAAAATATTTAAATTCTCTATAACTAAAAAATACGCATTTTACTATATATTTCATGCATTATTTTAATTGTAATTACGCTTATTTTAATACTTGTATTTATTTTTATTCGTAAGAGTGTAAGAGACACCCATTGAAAACCTTAAATACATCTCTGAGTATAGATGATTATTATTCAATAGTAATTTGTATTCTAAATATTTGTAAATAACACTACACATTTATATGTAAAAAAGAGTAGGTAGATTTCTTGAAAATTGAAAATATTCAAAACAGACATTTTGCGATATGTTCAACATAATATGTATCATAGGAGATGATGACCCATTAAGACAGTAGATAGTACATTAGTTGAAAATATTATAAAAATTTATTTTATCATTCCCTTCTGCGGAATACCACTATTTTATTGGAATTTTGTAGATAAAATAAACCATTCTTATACGTTTCTTTCACATATAAATAAACAACAAAGAGAACATAAATTATTTACAATGTAATAAAAAACATATATTTCAGTTTGAGTAATTTATCAAAATAGTATTCTTTAGAAAACACTGTTTACGTTTAATTTGGTTTCTTGACTTATTTGTCATAATACGAATGATAACAACTTGTATAACAACTGTAACTAAAAATAGCATTATCCAACGTTCAAAATAAATTTAAAGAAATATTTATTTTATACACTCTTAAAAGAATAAGTCCACGCAGAACAACACTCGTGTTGGGTCCAGTAATTTGTATCAATAGTTCATGTTCTTTTTAGTTTAAATGCCATAAACATTTGTTATTTTTTGTCAGAAATATTATTATACCTTTATCTAATACAAAAGTTTTCCAAAAAAAAAAAGTTTTTTGTATAATAGAAATTAGCCTTAACATCTCCATTTTAAATTTGTGTTTTTTTTAGTAACTAGTTGTTATTAATTTTAGCCTATTATTTGTATTATATTTATATGTTAAAACTTCTTAATAAAATAGCAAAATATTTTTTTCCTCTCTCTCTTTCTTACTATCTAAATTTCGACACTTTATATTAATCTGGAGATTTTATTCTGTGTTAGGTTTAGGTAATGGAAATAATACATAATAAAACATTAAAACAATTTTAAAATAATTATGTTTAATTTTATTATAGAAATTCTTTATATATATATATTATTATTTCTTTTTTTTTTTGAAGATATAAAATGTTTTTAATTATATATAATATAATATATAATAAATCGTTAAAATCATAAAAAATCATAATAACCAATACCAAAAATATTGCTAAATTATATTAGAAAATATTCTCCGCCAAATTTGAATAATTTTAAAAATTAAAATTAAAATACAATTGTGAGTTCTTCATAAATTTTACCATATAATGCAAAGTATTTAAGCTATTTTATACATTAATTAAAAAATTCATCTCATATTTTTAAAATGTAATTTTATGCCGAAAAATTTGAAAAATTCAGATATCATTTATCTAGTAATTACACCGAGGAATTCAATTTTGATTATAAATTGTCCGTCATAATAATGATATACCATATAATTCTCAACGATAAAATGATTTAAAACTGGTGATATTAATAAATACATTTATAATGGGAATAGATAATAATATGAAGAAATAGTAGAGTAATACATTACATCAGAGTAAAAGGGCAGTATATCAACATTTTATATTTTTCAGGAGAGGAATTTTCACATTTGTTTGGGAATATGTATATGCTATATTAATAAAATTATTTATTTTATATAAATATCAAGCAAGACAAATAATATATAATGCACATAAATTATCTAAATGTTTAAATAAATTCAGTAAAAATAAAAATCAAGGAAAACATGTATTTTAAATAGAACCACAATTTTCTCTAGCATATAAAAACTTAACACTTTATCTATTTAGAATTCGTAATAAATTGGGGAGATTAGGTTTTTTTGGGGGATTTAAATGTAATTCTCGGTCCTTTATCTCCTATTGAAATTATTTTCAATGTCTGGTTTCTGGTTTATTAATTTAGGTTATAATTGTATCTCTCATTATAATACACTAGACTACATCAATTGTAGATTAAATGTATTTATTTCTTTTTCTTTTATTTGGCAGTAATAATAAATTAGTGTATTGCATTAAATTATATGCATTTTAAGGTTTTTTTCATCTCTTTGTTTGTTAATGTATTTTCGACAATTTCTCATGGATATTCACGTAAGCTCTTATTTTTATTTTTTTTTAGTATTAATTCATTGTTATATTTATTTAAGCTTGTTTTGTTGTATTTAAATTTAAAGTACATAATAGTTGAGCTGTATTGTTAATGGTTGTGGCTCTATTAATAATATTTATAAAAAAACATTGTCATAAATACATATATGTAATACTACGTGTATAGTATTATTTTGTTATAAAGTAAAATTTGTATCTAGACAAACTATCCGTCATATATTATAGAACCAGCTCTTTATTATTAAACTAATATTAAGGGCAAAAGAGTTCTATCTTGGTATTTAATTAAATTATTGTATTTGTGAATTTCAAAAACATATTTTGCTTTGTAAATCTCGTCCATTACTAGTTGATTTTTAATAATTTCCAACGGAAACCATGCGTAATTTGTAACACAATATACAATATACAATATACAAAAAAAAAAAAAAACATTGATCCTATGTTTACTCCTAGTCCGTGATTGTTTAAACCGACTTAAATGAATAATTATCTTAATAGACTTTATCGGGATATATAATATTATTGTGAACGGTGTGAAGACGAACATTTGTTTGGTGAAGTTTGAAGATACATTGCGTATCAAAGTGACCATGGACATACATTCGCCATCTGCAGATTCCGTGTCAAAATCCTCGAAAGAATAGATTAGATGATATCATCCCTTGTGTTATTGAAAAACATCGATGAAATAACTACGTTTATAATATTTTACACGAATACGTACAAAAACCACTCATTTAGAAACACGAGACAAGTGTGTTATACATAATATCTAATATAAGATTTCTATTTGACACGCGCGCAATGTTACAATTTTTCCAACAAGGTTTTTATGCTCTATTCAACCATCATTACATGGTCTGCACGAATCGCACGATATTATGTTATTCGTTAGTGTCGCTCGTTCGTTCCATATAAATTACTAACATTACTACGATTCTACAAACACTGCTCAAGGGTAAACAACAGTGACATTTGTCTTATTCGTTTTACCCACATGCTTAACATAAGAAATGTACGTACTGCATCAATGTTTTCTTTATGGTAAAATTACCTATTTTATCACATGCGTTCATTAGATCGATATATATCGTGTCCACCGTAAAGATTTTTTTAGCAATTTGTCATTAAAACGAACTACACCTACGGGAATTGAACACGTTGACTGCCATAAATATATTTCAAACATACGTATGGTACATTTTAAAAACACAAAAAAATAACGAATGACAATACTTATACTAAATTCGCATGTTCACAGTCTATACACATTTTAATAATTCGTTGAATAAAAATTGGTTCAACAGGGAACGCAAACAGTTTTTTAAACGGGTCATTATTCGACACCAAAACCTTAAATTGGTTTGATTGTGTTTTCTCTACTCAAAAATCAAAATCCTATAAATATTCATGATGTATAGTTTTAGCTTGAAAATTTAAATAAGGACTAACTGAAATGCATGCAATGTTATTCATGGACCTAACCTATATAACTTCGGGTTAACATAATTTAGTTACTATGATAGTCGGAGATTAAAAAATAATAATTCCAATTTAAAACCTGTTTGTGATCGCGATCCGGAAGAATTCAAATCCTATATAAACCCGTTTTATGGATTACAATACTAAACTTTTAACTGTATAATGGCCACATGCCAATATCATTGTTTTCTATCAATTACAATGATCAGAACTAAAAAAAATGCTTGGCTTACAACAAACATTTTCGTTCACGATTAGTCTACTAACTGTATTTATAAAAATACGATTACAGGATAATGCATCCTTAATAATCATCCAAGATGATTTATCCTATAATTATATATATATATAAACTACATGTATACATATATTTATATTTATCGATATTGTTCAAAATATAATCTATATATTATAATATTAGAATATTTTTATTATTATAGTTCGATGTTTTTCCTCGTGAATAACTATCCATATTATCATCCCGTGTACACAGCAATTTATCGCATCTACTATAGTTTTCCCATAATCGTTTCAGTCGTAAAATATGGTGTTCACTTAGGTAAAATCTGGTTTAGGTCCATTCTTGCCGATAAGTTCAAACAATCTGTTACTAAATAATCTCAATTTGTGTTGCGGAATATTAAACCATCGGATAAACTAAAATAATGCAACACATGCAGGTGTTTCATGAGTCATTGATTTTGAACCCGATGAAAATCGTTCTGAGTGCGGGAAATTAGAACAAAAATAAACTCAATTGAAAAATTATTTAAAATGTATACGAAAATGTTAATCATTCGTATCGCAAATAATAATATGAAAAAACGAAAATTGAAAATTACATACGAATTTCCTCCTAATAATGTCCTCACGAATTGTTACCGGTAAAATAATTAGTAGTCAGATTATTTGCACAAAAAAATGTTCATGTTAGACTTCATTGGTTTGCCTTTACTTATATAAAGTATTACTTATTTACTAACTGTTAAGTTATTTTTTAGACTTTAGTTAGTGTTTTTTGACTAATATATGGTTTCGGCATGGAAGCAACTCTTTATAAACATGGTCGGAAAGTAATTCGTATAAAAATGATCCGTCTATTTAACCTCAAGAGAAAGTAATATATATATCTATGTATACCAGTATATATGTCCCCAAACTAACAAGATAAAATAATAATTCAATATTACTGTTATGAAAGTATTTACTTTGAGAAAATTTTATGATACGGTATACTATATATTCATATATATTTTTTTTATTTCTGAAATCTAGAAATCATCATACAGTGTAATATAAATAAAGGATGAATCCTACTCCCGGGAAATCAAAAGCCCTATAATCAGATAACGAGATAAACATAACGAAACCTTTTGGAAATGTCAAAACAAAATTGAAGACTTTGTAAAGAACTAAATGCATACATTTAATGTTTTTTTTTACGAATAATATATAATTTTCTGTCTAATTTCTCTAACTTTTACGTCTAACCCCTAACTGGTCATAATTATATACTAAAATTTAAATTAATAATTACAACTATATTTCGTTTTTGCAATATCGTTTTTTAATATTAATTCCATTTTTTATCAAATATTCGTATATTTTACAATTTTTACAAATTTCAGTGTTTCCAAAGATTTCACATGATACAATATATTCATGTAATATACTTCTAACCAACAAGCACTATAAATTGAGTAAAACTTCAGTACTATTATCAATAAATATCAAATTGAATGATTAATATAGGTACATTTATTTTTTGTGAACGTAAAATTACAATTGTACAATTTTTGTTGATTTAAAATTGGAAATGATAACATAATATATTTTTCCACCATTTTATAATGAAACTTTTCTAATAATTTGACCTCAAATAAGTATATCGTACGTGCTAGTACTATATTATATCGAATATATTGTCACGTATCCATATTTTTTTCGATATAATTACTGTTTATTTGAGTTCAAGAAGTAGATATCTACATTATTAATACTTGAGGTATTATTAAAACTCATTGTTTTGCTTTTCCCCCCAAAAATCTACCAACAAAAGGATTTTATTCAAACATAACGTACCTATAAGAAAAATTATTATTTATTATTATTATTAAAAAAAAAAAAAATGAATGTATAAGAAAAATTACAGTAAATGTTTTCGATAAACAAAGAGCAAAAATGCTTTCAGTACTACCGATTCGTAATAATATTTCCGTTATGTAAATGAATAAATTTCCACTTGGATATATGCAACACAACATTTTAATTAAATCGCAGTTCATACTGACTGTTAAAATATACTTTCGACGAGTGTATAAACAATATAAGTACTATATTTCTTTCTATACTGACAAACGTTTTTGCACTATTTTTAATATAATCATAATATGCTCGCGAAATTAATTAAAAATTGTTTCGAAATAACTCTCTTTAAAACAATGAAAAAATAATAATAATAATAATAAACGTAATAATGAACTATAGACTTGTTATAATTCTTTTCCTGCAGTTAGTACATGGAAAAATGAAAGTAATTTAAAAAGCCCCGAGAAATAAATATATATATATATATATATATAGGTTTAATATTTTGTGGAATATAAATATAAGATATGCACCTACAGCTCTAACAATGAAATAAAAAAACGACGGAAAAAAATCACAAATATAAATAAAACAAATCGGAGAACTAGAATGAACATTCAAATAAATGCTTCGAGGTGACAAAAAAAAAAAAAAAAAAATCGTATATTTATATGCGAGCAAATATGTTTATAAGACCATATTATTGAGAATATAACAAAGATCATTTATACGAACTTAGGTATATTATGTTTTTGAAAGTATGTCATATATTTCGATTTCGAATGGTATATTTACAATAGTATGATCGCTATGTGCGATATACGTCAATTCTATTAAAACCTAGGACGTTTCGTACGCGACCGAAATTGCTGAAATAGACGGGTATATAAATTTTGGAAATGAATGTTTCGTACCAAAAATATATAAACAGTTCGTCCACTGTTTGAACTATATTTAGTATTCTAGTAAGTAAATGTTTTACGATTTAAGTAATGGATATAATATGACATAATAATATAACCGATATGATCCTTAAATGTATTGAAAAATAATCGTTATATTTTTTGTAGTTTTAAGACTTATTATTATTGATTAATTATAGTATTTTAAACGTTACATGATTTGCATGAATAACAGAAAAACTGTAATATAAATAAAAATATTGTAGGGACAAAAATATTTGATCTTTTATTATAATATTTTATGTGATGTCATATATTTTATAATATGAATAAAATATGAAAGATCGTCATTATTTTTAATTTGATTTTTTTAGGGAACAAAACGGCACGTCTTACGAGTACTACTGAACGTCATTTTATCATCCAATACCATCAAATTAATATTACTACAGCTGTAAACAAATATTTTTAAATTATTTTTTTTTTACAGGAATTGGTAGTGAAATTTCAATGTCTTCAATGTTAAATATTATTTTATATTATCATTCAAAATCAAAAATCCGTCCAGATACAAATGGTAGAACATTTTTCACAGTTTCTATTCGATCCTCAAACAGGTAAGTGTATAATTCCGCGAAATTATTACATTTGAAAAAACGATTCTGCACAATAGTTTATATAATATAATTAAAAAAATTAAATAAATCTTTAATCGTGAAAACATTATCTACTATTTTTCTATTTATGAAAATTTCATGCTTTTAAAGATAATTTTTCTTTATGCGCCAGGAAACTACTGCTCAACTCCTTATATCCAAAATAATATATAAACATAAAAACACATACATACCTATATCATTAAAAATCAATAATAATTTTATAAATAATATATTTTTAATACCGCCTATTTTTTATGACATTTTTATTTTATTTCATTAACAATAAAAAATGTATTTTTCATGTGGTATAGATGAAAAATTCATAGATATTTGTTTAAGAATTTTTCGCTTTAATTTTAAATTCTGAATAAGGCTAATGGTATTTGATGTTTATTTATTTGGTACCTACTTATCGACCAGAATGGGTACAAATCGGTACAAATGTATCTTACGATTTTTAGCAGCAAATTTAACCTAGTTGTTACTTTTTAAGGTAATTTTTCGATTGAGCAATGTTTTCGTTTTTTTGTTCATCAAATATTTAAATCCAAAATTAATTTTTAAAGGTGTTTTTTGATTACATTATTTAACAATGAATACATTAAGTATAGTGTACAATAAATTATAATTGTATGCACTTGTAATTCAATATTTTTTTAAACATGAGTAACTGGTAAACTTTCAATAAAAATTGGATACAATGTTATAAATTAAAAAACATAAATAAATTGAAAAATATAATATATAAATATATGTGAAATATAATCAAATAAATTAATTAATATATTAATTAAATAAATCTTAATTCATATAAATTATGAACATATAAATACGTTATGAACATCACGCTGAAATGCGGTATTTATTAAAAATTTCAGTGATTGATTTATGATTTTAATATGGAAAATTTTATAGAAAACGATGTTTGTAAAAAATTTTAAGAATTTATATTACTGAGATCGTAATAAAAAACAAACGTACCAGTTATTATAAGGTACTTGTTATAATATATATATAGATAATGATATTTTTATTATAACTATATTATTTTATAATAATGCATCTATACTAAAATATGCATATACAGTAGTTTTAAAATAAAGTATCTCTAGAAAATTAATATTATATATTGTTTTTTTTTTGAATTAAATATATCAGCTTGCGTCTACCTATAATTATAAATAAGTTGATACGCAATTAATAATGTACATAGCTAATATATTTGAAATTATTTTTTTGACAAAAATAAATATTCAAAACCAATATAATTTTATTTTAGACAGTACAGGCTGTGGCCAAAATCATTACTGAACATTTGACACAAACGGGTAATATCAGCAGTGATTATATATTAATTGAATATTCAATTACAATTTTCATTCGACGTTTGAACATTTTCCGTACAATCTGGTAAATTTCAGTTCTGTTAACTTTATCGAATTTAACGTCAGAGTGAGGTTCCTGTTGTAACGAGATATTGGGACAGCCCATTGTATAATATATGATATAATATATTATATATTGAACATTTTACAAAAGACCAACAACCATATAGGTACCTGTCGCGCCGATCGAAGAATCACAATTTGGAAAAAAAAAAAACGAACGGCGAAAATCCGGACGAGCAAACGATTTGTTTTTACGGTTTTTATGCACGATTCAGTGACAAGAAGTTTAAAGATTTATATATATTCAATTTTAAGTTTAGTTTTCTAGAAACGAGTGGTTTGTGTTGGTGTAATGAACCGTGAACCAGGGGCGTACCGAATAGGTTTTTATTGGCGAGTGAGGGGGGGGGGTTGTCAAAGTCAGAAGATTAACACTACATTATAATTTTCCTTATGAAAAGAAAAATAAAGGGGGGGGGGAAACAATTTGGCTCACTGAAAATCCCGATTCGGCCGACTGATGCAACATTGAGGACTTTGATGACTATCCTACACACGATAAGTTCGCCCCTGCCATGAACAAATTATTTCACTATAGTTAGTCAGTTATATAATCGCAGGTAATTGCGTTAAGATAATATTGTAAGTATCCAGAAATGTTTTCCACAGCACAGGTTTGGCTTGCACAAAAATAATTCAAAATTCTGCAAAATCAATATCTAGTATTATTTAAATGACCAAATTTTGGTCGTATCTCAAGGGCGATTCGTCAACACTGCCGTACGAATGAATAACCGTTTAATATCAAAGCGTATATTTGATCACGTAGGTACTCCACTGAGCAGCTTACCGTGACTGGGTAATGTGAATGAGCCCATACTCTTTTTCACTCGACCAAAATAATTTCGACATACGGTCAAAACCGAATAGTGTGCGAGGACCCTAAATAGTGTGATCGACCGACCTTCAACGTACGTAAAAACGCGCTAAGAAGTCGCCCGCTCGGATACCGGATAACCAACGACGGCATTTTCACGATGAACGTGAACAGACCTAAGCAGGAGGTCGGAATGTGAAGTCACGGGCAATCAAGAGCCGTCCCTCGAATGTCGTATGCGAAATCGTCACTGTCAAGGACATAATTACTAAGGCGTCAACCCGTGCACAACGGTAATAATCGGAGAAGGAAACAGGCTGCCAGGATCGAGCGGGTACAGGTCACATAATAAATGGGACAGATTGTGAACTAAAAGTGTCATTCTCATTTCCATTTTCCGCTGTATACCACCTCACTTGACGGTTTACGTACATAGTGAACAAGTAGGAAAAATGAAAGATACAGTTTCAATCTGCCATCGCATAGACCAACCATCCTGCTAACACGGAATAACCCGGTCGCTACTTTTCTCAAGGAACAATATACGTCCTTGTATTTTTTTTTTTTATTGGCTTTAAATCGTTTTTAACTATTGAAAAATGTTACTCAAAAGTCTGTTATGTGAGGGTAAATGTTTAAATGGTCCAAACAGTCGATTTTTTAGTGAAGTCACGATGCCTATTTACCATACCTAGTTAATTTAGTTAACTCTAGTTAAATAATCATTTTATACAGATACGATGAGGAGAAATAATAGAATGTTTATGTGGTAGGCCAAATGTACAGCCTAGGCATTATAGATTAAAAGTAATCAATAAATAAAAATTTAAAACAATTTAATAAGCACTTGAAACTTTAAATGTTTTTCTGTTTTTTAAGACGGGCAACTACTTAATAGCCCTCTCAATTTTCCACCAATCGACTCCTAATATTAACTATGACTTTATATTGATATTTTCTACTAATGTACATGGGATTTGTTTCATTGATTGAAATTTAACGATTTTATGGATGACTTTTCACCGATTTGTAGATAAAAAAATAACTTTTTCTTTTAAATTGATGGCATTTTTATAAAAAAAAAATCAATATTTCTACATGACATATGGCATATTTCTAAAATGGCGTACTTATTCTTTTAACATTTTTTTTGTTTATTGTTTGAGATTGAAAATTGCCACTTGCAGATAGTCGCCCATGTAGGTCAATAAAATTAAAAAAGTTTCCTATCAGCTACTCCACCGTCATTTTGTTTTCAAATAATTTAAAAAAATATGTCCTTGTACTTCAAGATTTCTATTAACACGTATGAAAAACAGAGTTAAAAATATTAATTTATTTTTCTTAAACAAATTGCAGAAAATGACCCTTGATTTCATATATTATATACCCCTGAGTTATGTATTCCTCCTCTTACCTTCGACCACTACTTACTTGTTTAGACTACACCACTCCTCATTTCCATATAACATCTACTTTATATCAAGTTACACCACTCTTACTCACCCTTCTGATCACTCTCTTTGAGCTACGGCTTTTATGTACTTATATAAATGCGTGTGTGATGTGATCCATCTGTAAATTTTAGAAATTATTTACGATATTCGAACATAACTCAATATTATATAAATTATATTTTTTTAAGTAAAAATATACATAAAATTCTAAACAAAATCTACCTACTATGTATTAACGAGGTGGTGACCCTTATAAGCACCGTTTCACTATATACATATATATATTTATTTTACCTAAATAACATTGATCACCTCGGGCAGTAGATTTTATATTCGGTAGCAATGTAAAGAATTTGAGTGTGTTGAATTTTTAATAATAAGTTTCAAACTGATATATACTATACTGTCGTTAATTTTATCCCTGACAAAGTAACATTGCTCGGATTCCAGACATTTTAAATTGCTAAGGCGACGCCAGAACACTGAGATCACCTTTTTAACTTTGAATGTTAATTTTTCGAAAACGGCATTGAATAAATTAGTTTTGATTTGCAAAAATGGATTCCCGCAAAATGTCCGAAACTATACAGTACAAGGATTTTAAGTTATCTTAGTTTTGCTGTTAGACTCACTACGATTCTTGTCTGTAATACATTCAGGATTAAACTGGACTATAATAAAACTTTGTTGTTTTAAAAATTAAAATAAAAAGTTAAGTTGTTATTTCAGTACAATAACTGTTACCTATATATCTTATTATTTATCGTATTTATCGAAAACGATTTTCAGTCAAAACTAATATGCAGATACTGCAATTACGTTATAATATGTTTCTGAATTTGAAAATTTCTTATTCCGATAACACGAGAAATTTGTAAATTTCCACCTACCTATGAATTTATTTTTAAAAATACATTTGAAATATCCATTAATATTCTTGCGTATTTAAATATAGGTATATATATATTATTTTTTTTAACATTTGTTGCTTTAGAAACCGTGAGATTTTTTAAAATATTTCCAGATTCGATAAACGATGTTATTATTTTATATAAACTAATAAAAATACTGGCAATAAATTGGTTTTCATTTAAATGTCTTCATATTAAACTATAATTATTTAAATAATATGAACAGACTAAAATCAAAAAAAACAACATAACATTAATAAAAAATATATTAAATAAACTGAAAATAAAAATGGATTTTCTTTTTCTTTTTTGTGTATCTTTTGTTTTGCAACGTCATATAGCAAACGGATTATAAACAGTCAACATATACCTATACAGTCAAAATAATATTATAAATTATTTTCTGGAACTTACTACCTAACAGTTTTCAAACGAAGTACAGTAAGTACCTATACTGGACGTTTCCTACAAATTTCTACCAAGGACCATAATGTATATATATATTTTTTTTAATTTAAGCCTATATATATATATATATATATATAGAAACTTCAAATTTCAGACAAATCCGGTGAAACGTGTAACATTATAATACATTTACAGCGTCCAAAATTATTTCGCCATTATATACCGGCAATATTTAGTAAGAGCCAGTACTATTACGTAATATTTTACGGTCTTAATCGGTTTGTTGGGATTACCATGTGATGGTCGTGTTCGTCGATTATTTAAACATCATTGGTTAACAAAATAACAATCATAAAAGAGACATCATGTTGCATTGTCAGACTGTAATAACTATTATGTCAGCAGCAGATACAAAAACTATACGAAGATCAACTATACATGAAAAAACATATTATAATTTTTAACAACAAATGCAAAATTTATAACTTATTCAGACAACTTTAAATTAAAAATATTTTATATATAAATTAAAATATAGGTGTACCTTCATTCGTAATTTTTTTTTTTTTAAATACAGTTGATTTTTTTTAAGTTTATCAATTCGAATATATATATTTTGTATTCCTGTTTTGTTTTGTTTTGTTTTGTTTTTTTTTTACATTTAATTTACAACCTGATGATTACTATATGAAATTACATAGTTGTTACATTTATAATCATTCTGAATACATTATGATGCATATTATATACGCATATTTTTTTATTCATATAAATATCACTGGTTTCACTCATACATGACACTCATTGTATATAGAGATAAAAGTATGTACAGTATAATGTGTAGATAGAGATATTTAACATTAAAATTTGTAAAATGTCCGATTTAATACTGTTACGTCCTGTAATAACTCCCTTTAATTCCATTACTGACTGTTCTCCTGCCGTAAAAACTCGATGTTCCTAAAATGAAAGTCGTCACAATTCATCGAAATTCATTATTATTATTTATTTTTTTTTTTTTTACAAATATTAATATTTTTTACTCTGCATATGTTTACATTGTCATGTTTATGTAATCGTTCAATATAGTGATTGTGTAAAATGAAATAACAAACACGATCATACAATTTTTTGAAAAATGTTAATTGACTATATTACACCTTATTATAATCATATTCTTACATTATAAACATTATAAAGCCACGAAACTCATCATAATGAGCAAAAAATAAACAAAGTTTCAATATCTTGCATACATTTATCTTTAATATTTGTTTTTTTTTTTTTTTCGTAAATGAGTCGTACCCACAACAAATCGGGTAATGTCTAGCTATAAAATGCACGTGCGTATCATATAATTTACGGATTTTACCTTGTGAAAGGCCAGTCCGCGTCTGTGGTGGTCGGCGCTGATGTGCTCCTGCACGGCAGGCTCAGCCTCGGGACGATTTTCAACGTGATCGGCCGTCTTCTTCGAGTGTAATCTGTAAAATCATCATATTGTACACGTAGATAATAATCAACGTACGGGAGAGAAAAAACATGTCTACTATATGTACTCAGACAGTGATACGAAAAAAAAAAAATGTCTAAAAAAAATTATACGGAAGACAATTTTTGCCGAAAAGTTAATTACGTTTGGAAAAACAACGAAACGACGGTACTTATATATTTTTTTTAAAATTATATTATTGAAATTTATTTCAATGCTTTACCGTTTGGAAAAAAAAAATGCATTTCAATTTACCGTCTGAACACTACTAGTTGCTAAATTTATACAAATACGTAATATAAAATTATCCAAAACTAATGGTGCCGCCGTTTATCTCGGAATAATTCCGCGTGTTCGCGTAATAAACACGTGTCGTATTGTCCCCCGCCCAGTGGGAATACAATATGTCGTTTTTCCACTACCATTTCCTCAAAAACCACTTTCGCGGGTTTACGAAATCACTATCGTATACTATTGTGTATATATATATATATGTCAATATAAAGCTAATTTAATCTTATCTTCAGACCAGACGATTGTTTTCATGTCCCGTTTTTTTTTTTATTTATATTCCTCTTTAAATCTGGCCGGCTCTGGACTCGAGAAAACGCACCGCATAACATGAACACATAGTATGTACGTATATATGTACATAATATGATAGTTCGTATATTATGCGATTTCGTCTGACGACAAGTGCCGTACGGTTATGGTGGTTTATTTTATTAGATTTTTTTTTTTTTTTTTTGTGCATATATATATATATTATATTATATATTGTATGCCATCAGTTATTTTCAAACTGTATACGGTTTATACACGTACAAGACGGTTTAACCGACGTACTTCGGAATATCGATTAGAATATACCTGTATGCGTGTCAAGCTAAATACGCTGTTTTTGTAAATACCCTTTACGACCTAATTCCCACGTTAAATACTTTTTCACCGTTATAGTCCCACACCATATTACACCGTGTTCATATACAAATACAGTGTATATATTTGTACATTGTAGCACACGCAATAGGGCAATCAGTATAATAATACGCCGTTACATCCAGTGGAAATACAATATTATAACAACAAAAATCTCATCTCGCGCAAATATTCGATATGATATAGTGATAAACGTGTAATTCGATAACGTCACTGCGCCACATCAAAACGTTTAATTAACATATTTAATTTCGATGAAAATATATTTTCGGTAGCGAAAAAAAAGAAAAAACTAATCGATATTTATCGTTACGATTTATATATAATAAAGTACATAATATTATATAGAAATGGAACGTTTCAGGTATTTTGCAGACAGTTTTTTTCCGCGCGTAAGCTCACGAATCGTAATTAAACGGTAATTGCTAACTATATATATATATATATATATTGTACAATAAAATAATATTCTCGACACCACTTTATTTGCTGAAGCTTCACTTACACTATATATATAGAGGAACGCGAGGTCACTTTTCTAGCCATGAAACATTGCTATTACAAAAGTGTCATGTTTCCGGTTATTTCTATATATGTTTCGTCCTGGTAATGTCGCGAGCAACAATAGTCTCTAATTTTTTCATGTTTCGATAAAAAAAAAAAAAACAACCACGATTCCACTGAACAATATAAAATTTGAAACGAATAGCGACGCAGCTATTGTGACAAATGTATCAGTGTTGACACATTGTTTCAAATCACGATTTTTCTCTCGAATTTTAGTACGGACTATAAGAAAAAATGTCCATATATAAGCATTTGCGAGAAACGCCGAACAACAGGTTTCCAGTTGTTCCTCTTGTGTTTTAATTTTTAATTTTTTCATTATTCATTTGCGGTTTCATTCTATAATATTATGTTCTGGAACATAAGGGAACAATTGTCGACATCCAAGTTGCTCCGTGTTTCTCTAGTCCGTATACGCGGTTAAAAATTATCATTGTACTTTTTTTTCATGCTATAAATATTTTATAATATTCACCCGTTTCGAGTAAAGTATAATTCTACGGAATAAATCGTAGTTAATATTTTTTTGTAATAATTTTAATATTAAAAATTTTGTTTACGTCAATAACACCATTAATACGGGTTAAGTAGGTACTAATATAACGGATTTTCATATATTATTATAGACATTATTCATAACAAGCGAAAACGAATGAAAGTATTATTAAATTATATTTTATATTATGTGCGAGTATACATAATACATGTTATTTTAATAATAACCTGTTGTTTTTTGGTCTGCGAAGTGGGTTAGGTATAATATAATAATATAGTGATCGGCACAAAATATATATTATACCAATATTCTAATGTCTCTTTTTATACGATAATGTTCTGCCATATAATTTAGGGACCTTTTGTAAATATTATAATTTTATATAATTGAAACTAAGTAGAAAACAAAAACGTAGACAAATATAAAGTTTAATGATTATAGAACTAATGTAGGTATTAACGAAAACTGATAAACAAAAATACGATTCAAAATCGTGTAAAAGACATAATAAAAGTGTTAGATGATACCTACAACAAGTGTAATGATGAACAAGTTAATAGGAAAATAATAGTATGTAGGGTGAGAAAAAGCTTCATATGACATATAATATTATATTGGGTGGTAAATATATTTGATTCAAAAACAATTTAAAATTTGAATTTCACGTAGAAACGGGAATGTATGCTTATAGGTAATAATACCAATATTGAAGTTAAAAACCTGATTCTTTGTTTTATTAAATCATAAAATGTAAAATTAATTTTTAAATATAGACAGCAAAACCTCATATAAATTCAAGTAATTATATATATATATACAATGAATTTATATATTTCATATAAAGAAAACCGTCACTTAGCACGATTTAGGTTTAAATAAAAAGACAATCCGTGGTACGATTTTTATCAAACATGCACAAAATGATATCACAGAACGCATTAATCTAAAAATATAATAATATATATACTATGGTTTAATAGGGGACATATAGACATATAGTATATTTAAAAAATATGAATATTGTAAAGATAAGAATAAATAAATATATTGTTATTTTAATAGTTATATTATTGTCATACATGCCAGCTCATATGCGTTATACATAATTACATTATATAAATACATTTTTTTTTAAATTCCGAGCATTAAAAAAAATAGAGTTATATTTTTTTTTTCATTTAGAGTAATAAAATTCAAACTTCAAAAAATTATTCGAAATACAATATCTATAAGCTAATTTGCATATACTACTTTATCTTATAAATCTAACCTTGTTTTACATTTATGTATATGCATGAAATATTAAACATATTTGTAATTTGTAAGCTAACTACTATTATTTCCTATTTGAGTAAAGGAAGTTGAAAACAAATATTATTTTTAATTTTTGTGTATGAATATTATTGCTATCAATGTGTATATGTACCAGAGCTTAAAAACGTTATTCATAACGTTTTAATTATAACGTTTATAACTACAATTGTTCCTAAACGTAATCAATAAACGAAAAACCAAGTATTTAGAAAATCACTAAATAAAAAAGATCATTAAATATAGTATGTGTCAAACCAATAACTAATAAACGTAGGTAACGATAACGTTAAAAAATAAAACGTTTTTTCGTTATAATATATAGATGGCAAATTTTTATTAATAATATTTATTGTTTATCTAATAACTAATTATGTGAACGTTTTGTTTATAAGTTATATATTTAAATTTTCTATTCATGAATGTAAGAGAAAAATGTATTACAAATTTGAACATAAAACAGTTATACATGTTATATTATATAAAATAAGGTTAACTTGCTAATCTATACTTGTGACACAAATCCAAAAATTATAGTTTTTGACAAACGTAAAAAAACGGTTCTCAACGACTGCTCAATTATTATTTTGTCAATTATCTAAAATTTAGTATAAAAATTATACTCTTCTATAGAATATTAAAAATGTAATATTTGGAGTAAAATTATATTGGTAATCCTGCAATATAATTAACCCTCGTAAATTATTTATAACTGTAAAATTTAAATTTATATTTAGTAAAATAATGTATATAATAGACCAATATTTTTTTATAGCTCATATAACAATTTATCTTTTCGTTTCATTGCAATTCTAACTGAATTTATATAATTGATATTTTTGTCCATATTCAATTATCTACTTATTAATAAAAAAAAAATATAGATTTTAATAACTCATTGCAGCAAATATTTAAACAATTTGTATAAGTCGGAAGACTAATCTACATTTAATTAACTAAATTGCAATAATATATCTTAATAATTTTTTAATTCTAAGCGAACGACCAATGATGTGATTTTTGTCTGTATACATTTGTTTTCCTGCTTGAAATACTTTATGCTAATATATTTTTTGATAGCAAATTGAATGTACTTTTCTAGTTGTACTTTAATGAGATAATTTTTAAATTTTCCCAATAGTATTTTAACGCATAAAAAAAAATTAACTGAAAAATTTACATACAGATGATAAAAGCTATGTTGTAAAATGTTTATCACGCGCTTATCGGCATATCACTAATTGAGTAGTTATGTATTATTTTAGACACGAAAACGACACTTTTAGCTAATAATACTTTTATATAAGTAAACTCGATGGCACTAATATTATAAATCAATACCAAAAAGTCGATTAATGTATAACTAAAAATTGAAAAATTAAACTTTAAGATAAATAACCAAAAAGTTGTGTTTTAATATATTAAAAAACTAATTTAGTTGATGCGGTAAATTTCAATAGATTATATTTCATAAAATATGACATTTTAGTACTCAGGAAGTTAACAAAGTTAGTTAATTAAAGTATTGTATATGAGCTCCCGTACTATTAATAATGATCTAGACTAACAATCACAAGTCGGTCAAGTATATACATAGTATGAAAGAAAACTATTGATTTTCTTCCATTTTGAAAATTGACTTTTGGGCAGTAAATTTTTTTAAGAGATTTTAAAATTTTTTTACCTATTATAGAAATAAAAAAGTACAAATAATTCTGAGCACGTCAATTTTAAATTAATTGGGGCGATTTTTAAAATATGAATTAACCCCAAAGTTATGAATCAAAACTAATGTATTTTACAAATCTTTGACTAATCTTAACTATGGAACAAACTTGTATTTCAAAAATTGCTCCATTTGTTATATAATATTAATGTACAGTTTATTGTATAGTTTACAATTATTGATTACCTACTTATTCTAAATAAAATTAATATATGCTACATTTTAAATAGGTACACGTTATTACATATTTTTGATGAAAAATAATATCAAAAAACTGTCGAAATAGGATTTATTTTTAATATATATTACAAGTATTTTTCGTCAATTTTATGTATAACAATTTTTTTTATTACGATCTATGATCAATCGAGTCAAATGTAACGTGAAATGATATCATCACCCTATACATAAAGAAATATCGAATTAATATGTGATTATTTTATATATAAAACATGATATTATATAAGATATTAAAATGTTTACAAAAGTGTAAAAATGGACAAAAGATGGGTACGTATATATTCATAATTTGGGTAAAAACTGAAACATTAAAATATACAATAAATAAAAACCTATTTTTAACAGGTTCACTTTCATCATGTATGACAAAAATATTGTGTAACGAAATCTCAACATCTCAAAAAAAAAAAACACAACTAGATCAACTTTACTCGCTTTTAAGTTTTTAATATATTATATATATATATATATATTTCAGGCAAAAAGATAAAATAGAGGTCAAAAATATAATTATAATATAATTTTGATTTCTGAAAATGTTTTAATTTAATTTTTTTTTCTGTTCTTAGCTATTTACATAACAATTTGAATATCACAGCAAATAGTCCAAATCTATAAATATATATATATATATATATATATATAAAAGCCAAATATCACTCACTCACTGATCGCTCTATCTCAAAAACTACACAACTTATGAACTTGAAATTTGGAAAAGTAGTTCCTCTAATACTTTAACGGTGCAATAGAAAAGTATTTTTAAAAAAATGTTGCGTTTAAGTGGATTAATTAATAATAATTAATACGTATTGTGTAGCACGGCGGCAGGGTAGTCCGCGGATTTTCAGCTACCTGCAACCTATCCTTTTTGTCAGTCGTGTAGATAAGAATTGTTCAGAAAAGTTTATGGATAAAAATAATCTCACTCGTTGCACGTACACCAATAATATTCGTATTATACAATACTCCTATTATCGATAAATTTATCGGTAAAATGCACGACGTCGACACCCAAATATAAACTCTTAGTTTTATTATAATAATTAATATTAAATTATTTAATTTAATTTATTAAAAATTAAAATATTAATTTTTTTTTAAAGCGTTATTTTGGTCCAATTTAGGTCCTATCTTACCTCTATGAGAGGGTAAGATGAGACGACGTGACATGATAGGTTCAAGATGGGACACATAAAATTACAAATACGTACAAAGTTCACAATTATTGTATAATCTATATAATATAGAAAATTCAAATACTACTCGCTCGCTTAGTCATCTCTGCTTCTTAAAAACATCGAAACGTACAAACTTGAAATTTGGAATAGTAGTTCCTCCAATGCTTTAGATGTGCAATCAGAAAAAATGTTGTGTTTAAGTGTATAAATTATCACGTTCACTGACAATCCGTAATGTGCGGCGGGTCATTTATTATTATTAATATCAATACGTTTGCTTAAACTAATACGCACACTAAATTTATACAAACTTTGCCACAGTCTTTCATGTGCGCCTGTACCTTCTGAACGACTTTTTATTTTTACGAAAATTTCACAGATTGTTGTTAGAGATAACAGAAAGGTTTAGAGTGTAGTTTAAATCATGTTCGATAGCGGTCGTATTGAACAGACTTTTTTTTAAAATATTTTTGTTGATTACACGCCATTTAAACTATGAACTACTATCATATATCATAAATGTTTTGTAACGTAGCGTTGCCGGTGTTATCGAATGAATGAATGAATACCGGGCAAAACTGTTCACGGGCAAAGTCGGGTAATTCAGCTGGTATATTTATATATTAGTTATAAAGATATAGAGAAATTAGTATAGTGTAGTTTTCATGTTATTATTATAAATTTAAACAAATGAGAACAATACAATAAATACAATAATTTTATTTTGTATTTTATAGGTATTTTTGATAATATAATTGATTTTAAGGTTCATGTTCATCATTTTTGTTAAGAAAAAAAATTCAATTTCTCTAGATTGATAATGAAAAATTATAAAAGTGTAAAAAATGTAATGGCGTTCGCCTTATGCATATTAAATTATCTCGGTGAAGTTTATTAGTCTCTTTTTATATGGATAAAAAAAAACCTGGGCAGTTTACCATGAGAAAGTGCATAGGTATGCGTAATTTCGTTACATTTTCAGAAGATTCAATACGCAGACAACACATATTTTATACTCTCTATAAAACATCTTATACAAGTTTTCTATACGATCATAATTAACATATTTTATTTAATGTATGTTTACATAGTTTACGAAAACATATTTCGTTTAATATTGTTAAATAAATATACATTCATAAACATTATGTGTTGAATTTACTTAAATTGGCTGCCCGAAATAGCATGTATACCGAATAGTGAATATCCCAATTAAAAAAAAAAAAACAGATTCCGAAAAAGAAAAACAGTTAATAATAAATATAGCAAATTTTAATGGATCGAATAAAGAAATGATTTTAAAACTAATAAAGAAACAAGAATGGCAAAAAAACATTAAAAACACCAGCGCTTTAGAACAAAATAATTAAAAAAATATTTAAGAATTAAACATAAAGGAAGCAAAAGAAATATCAAAGAATAAAAATAACTTGCTAAATAAATTTTGGGATCTAAATCCTGTACAAAATAATTTATTAAAATTCTTTGCAAAATAATTAATGAAAACATTGTAATGGTCGGTATGATACTATATGGGCGGGGTTCATCGATGCATATGATCTATAAAAGGGAATATGTACGTGTCAAACGACAATGATGAAAACATTATTTTCAAAATCCGTATTTTTTAAAATAAAAACAAATTATATTGTGGAAATTGGGTTTTTATTTTTATATAAATAATTCTACAAGTAAAACAAAGATTTGCGTTTAATCGTTGCAGATATATTCTTTCTCAAAAAATGTTTAATAAACAAAACAATACCAATTGTTGCAAGAATATAAAATACATCAAACCATACAAATATTAATTATTCGAAATCAATAGATTACGGCCAAAAAAAATATTTAAAGTTAGAAATAATAAATCATTACTGAAATAGGAATAAGTTAGAAACACATACTTACGCATTACATTTAAAATTAAATCAAAATATCTTCATCGTACCCAATGGGTTGTATTTCAAGAAAAAATTACTAACGTCATTGAACATAAATTCGATTCTAAAAAAGAAGTAATAGGAAGCACGATAGAGGAAAAATCTTTTTTTACGTCCACTAGTTTTATAAATATTATGAATTCTTTATAATTGTGTTATTTGCGATTGCGACAAAATTAACTTTATCCTACGACTTATTTTCTAAATAGTTTTAATAATCTATCAAATATTCCGGGATCAAATGGGCCCAGACCAAAAGTGTCGGACGACGAATAACCATAAAAATGATTAAGATTTTTCCAAAGCCTATTTAAATTTCGATTTGTTTCGGAAAGTTTAAAACCGGTAACCGTTTATGAGAAACAGGAAGCGGTTTTAAACCGAGAAGCGGTAACCAGTTATTTTAATCAAATATTCAAAGAACCGTTTATCGATATATTATAATATGTATTGAAAAAACCGCTCAATACCGGTTACCGGTTCTCAACATTTTTCCGACATTTTCGGAAGCGGTTTTAACCATAGGGGGGGGGGGCTTATCGTCGGCTTTGCACGTACCCGAGGTGGAGCCCAACGAATTCCTGGCGGTGAACGCGTACGGCGACAGGTAGTCGCACGTGACCGGCTTTTCGGTATGATTTCCACCGTGGTCCTGTTGGTGGTGGTTCGGTTGCGGTTGAACGATCGTGTCGTCGCCCGACGAATTGCACTCATCGTGTGGCTCGCTCTGGCCGAACGGCGGGTCGTCGTGCGTGACGCTGAAGCGAAATCCAGTGGCCAAACACTCCTGAAAACAACGAAATGTTCCGTCTGTAAGTATATGGCATACGTGACATCGACAGGTGCTATTTGCTCGTCGATCAGCTTATATAATGCATTTTAACACGCGATTCCGAATAGTTCAGAAAACGCAAGTGCATCGATTGTATACATATATTATGTACATTGTTTAGCAGATAGTAAAACGAAAAGCGAGGCAAAACGTTTTACAATTATTTTCAGAGAGTTAAATATAATGTCCTAAAACAAATGTTTACGGTCAATCAATATTCAATATTACAATAATTATTTATAAACATGATTACAGGGGTCGAACATAAATAGCGGAAATGCTGCTCAAGAGATTGAGTTAGCTCAGTCACGTATTAAGCTCTAAATCAATAACAAATTATGTACTAAATTGAACCGTCCAGGGAAGGAGACCTATTAAGCAAAGCTGGATTGATAAAAGCAAGAAGAAACTTGGGCAACTAGAAAAAGACAATGTCAATGAAGTAGCTCAGGACAGGGAGAGATGGAAAGAAGTTTATTATGCAACCGCATGGGCCACAATGACTTCTGAAAGAAAAATAATAATAAACATGATTATCAATATTAGGATTCTGTTGAAACGTTTTTTAACTCGATATAAAATATGTTTATTTTTTCGAAAAATTTTAGGTGTGTTCTAGACTTTTTTCATTGCCCGTACATAATATGCGACAGCTAATGATTATTATAAAGGTATAAAACGATAAAGAATACTGCAGTATCAAAAGTTCCCTGAAAAAATTACGTATTTATGCGTTATATTTAATAAAACTATATAAAAATACCTAAATATTTTCTTGAATATTATTGTTCAGGAGATACAGCAAAACTGAATTTGCTATCTCCACCTATCCAACTAATAACGCAAGAATTATTGTTCTGAATTACGAATGCAGTTTAGTAATTTCTAACATTAAAATAAATTAATCTGGGTATTATATTAAATGTAAATGTGAGTAGATTGTCTATGCCCAATCATCGTTTTACTTTTTGAAATTTTAATTTTAAAGAGAAATTCATCTGGGCTTACATCAATTTTATCTGTATTAAAAATGTCCATAACGTATAAACCGACGGTCGGGCAATGATTATATTCTTATCTTTAAATTTTGTATAATAATTTTATTAAATAGGTTTATATTAATTTTATCATTAGAAATAATGTGATTTCTATATAGAAATTAGTAATATAAATTTTCTATATTAATTATCAAATGGTGTCATACCACAAAATACGAAATTAATATAAAAAAATTTAAGATAAATATTGTCATTTGAAAAATAAATATATTTTATCACATAATTTAAAAAATAGTTAATATTATGTTAGATAATCTATCATATTATGTCAAAATAAATATATTTTCTTATTATATTCACAGAATTAGGTATGTAAATCATGAAAATAATCTTATTATGTAAAAAAAAAACTACTAAAACCCGCTATACTATGAAAAATGATCTCGGTATATAATAAAAAATGACGTTAAATTTATCATGCGGTGTGAAACCATGAGAATATTGATAAATCAACATTAAATATTAATTCGATCGCATAGCTGTTTAACTATAATACTGATCAAAATACATTTTGAAAATAGGTGCCGAGTGAGTTGGTGTTTTAGCATCATTTCAATTCGTTTACGTGGAACATCTGTGTTCACCCACTGAAAATTTTCATAAATAATTAACGAACTATTTTACGTGTTTTTTTTTAAGATCCGAAATGAGCCAAAGTAGGTTATTACTCATAATGTTGTTTACGTCGGAATATGCATATTGTTGATGAGTGTATACGATATTGTTATTAAAAACAAAGCTTATTGAATTAATTTTTTATATACATTATTATTAAGTATATATTTTAATGTTTTTTTAAAAAAAAAATAAAAACAAAAGTTTTCCGAAATACACAATTTACGAGTTTAGTTCATAACTTTACTCTACTTATCGTCATAATATTAATTTACACGTACGATTAATGTATATTTTCCTGTTACGTCGTCATTTTATCAAAACCTATATTTTCCAAGACGACTGTGAAAGGTTTCACTGCCTTAGATAGATGGCTGTTTACGCGCACGTCCATAAAAACTATTTGCCACGAACGGATTTAAGTAATATAGGTGACGCCACTCGACGGACGCTTTTGGTCCGAAGTTTGGTGAATGCGAAACGATTTGTTCGCTAGAGCGTGTGACGTGGTTCGTATTTTTGTCGCTCGTGCGATTTTCGATTGTAAAATGTATTGTTATAAAACTTACACTCAAAAATCATACAAATATTGTTAGTATTTTACGATATAACACGGAATACCTAATAATATGCATGTAAAGTAATAGCAGTGGGTGGGTTCAACGAATAAACGATTGATATGCATATTTATTATTACCCAATTTATAATTATTTTTGAAATATTAAAATGCATTATTATAAATAATTATGATATTGTATATTTTTATCGTAGTAATGTATTTATTATATTTGTTAAAAAAAAAAAATAGACTTTTTTTTATGAACTATAAACAACGTTTAAACTCGATAATTGAGCGTACAACCGATCGCGAGTCAAATATTAGACATTTTATAAATAATATTACTTAACTTGCAGCTAAATCCCCCCCCCCCCGAATCTTGGTAGATTATTAGGAATGATTTGGATATAATATAACGATTAGGAAATTTAACATATTTCCACAACAGTTAATATACTCAACAATCACTTTAGTACAAAACGCAATTCTCGTGAAACTGAATTCCAGTCACAGCCGTGACTTATTATTTAATACTGAAATCATTGACCTATACGCCTTTTCACGTATTGTTGTTATAAATTGTTTTAAACTCGTGTATATTATATATATATATATATTACGGTGAAACGTAACTTAATCTATTGTTCTCTAAGGATTTTCAGTTAAATAAAACGAACACGTCGTAATTTATAAATTACCAAGTCACGTTATTCATTTTTAGAACGAATTGTACAATTATAGTTTTTTATCCATAATTAATTTACAACTGGGCCTTTGTATTTGGGAAATTTCTTTTAAATATTAAACATTTATAATATACAAATATAGGTAAAATATTATATATAGTACATAATTTAAATAATATAAGTACTACATTAATAAATGTCTAATTTTTTAAAAAGTTATTAAAACAGTAATAATAATTATAGTTATTGTTGTAAAGTATTACCTAATATTCTCATGTAATTGTAAATAATGTTGTTTTAAAAAAAATATGTTGTACTTACGATGTTAAATAAAAAAAACAACAATAAGTATATTAAATACTAAAATAGTATACTATACGTTTTACACAGTATTCACGTTCACATCCAAATGCATTTAAAAAAGTCACATACACATTCACGTTCTCTAAAAAAATAAACGTGTTCATCTGGTCGTTTATTTTAATTATTTAATTATTGATAAAATATATATTTTTCTTATACGTCTAACAAAATATTGCCGATTCAAAAAATTATCGTTTTCATTCTTTGGCAGGCTCCCGAAATTGGACTTTTAAATATTATATTTTTATAATTATATTTAAATCTAATAGAGTTTCTTTTCATTTATTTTGAACTTCCAGCAAATCGTTCAAATTCCTTTAAAATTTTAACGTCATTCGCGATCTATTTTGGCAGAAACGAGTGACGTTCGTGTGTCGTTCACAAAACTTAA
Source organism: Pemphigus obesinymphae (assembly GCA_025469235.1). Taxonomy (NCBI): domain Eukaryota; kingdom Metazoa; phylum Arthropoda; class Insecta; order Hemiptera; family Aphididae; genus Pemphigus; species Pemphigus obesinymphae. Next base: position 7,451 of record JAIPRL010002452.1, on the reverse strand, counting down.
ACGTGAACGCATGAACGTCGTTCTTTCCAAACACTTATTTTGCACGATATGATTGTCCCTATACTATTTAAGTACAAATAATTTTACAATGTGAAAAAAAAAAAACACTTCATAAAAAGTTATACACATCGTGAATACAATTCTAATCGTTCATAAAATATGCAAAATTATTAAGTATCCGTTTCATAAAATTGACAAAAATAACTAGCCAGCGTCCAGAATATAATGATAAAAAAATATTAATATTTATGATATGAATAGGTACATCATGAATTGAATGTTCACTTCGTGAAAATAACTATTTCATTAAGTAAATGCGATATTATATATATTATCATATATAACTTGAACCGTTATTTATGGTATACCGAGTTCATTTATAACTATATAGGTAATCTTGATTTTAATTTAAATTTATATTATGTACCGTTTGTAGCAAAGTATATGAAATATTACGAAATAATATAATATTATGTAAATCAAAATTAATTACGAAAATCATGAAATATATTCAAAAAGTTTTCTTATGCTTATTTTTTGTTCCCTCAATTTATCAATTTAAATGAATTATATTATTTTCTTTAAAACTTTACAGTTCACAAAAATGTTAATTACAATTAAAACAATATTATATACAGGGTAGTTTTTTTCATCATGAGTCCAGGATATATCACGGGATGTGTAAAAATGATTTTTGTTACATTTTTTTCAGAAAGTTATTTCTATTCACTATTCAAAATTTGTTTATATTTCAAAATATTTTTTTATCCCGCCCCCTTTTTTGTTACTTACAACTTTTGTTTTTAAAATTACAAGCTAAGATTTAAATTATAAATTCTTAATGAATATATTTTTATAAGAATTTTCACAAATTAATTTTTTAAATTCAATGAACATTATTCGAGTAATACGTATTCAAATTAAATATGTGACTGAGTGGATAAGTACTGTAGCACGTGATTATCAACATCTATTACGTGCTACAACGGTATTCCTTCATTCGGCCGAGTCTTAAATTTGAATACTTATTACTCATAATATTCTTATACGTATAATTTACAAAATATACGACATCATAAAATCTCAAAATAAACTACAATACTTTATACTTTGGGTTTAAAAACTTCTAACTACTTGTAAATTAAACTTAAAATATAACCATAGTTATTCAATATTGAAAATGACTCAAAATGTCACACGAAAGTTGACGAAATTATTCTAAAACATATTTCATATACCAATATAAATACTTCAGTTGTACTCATTTTAAAATCTTCAGAAATGTTAACCTTTGTCAATAAAAAAAAAATTCAGATTATATATATATTCTGAGCGGAACAATTAATTTTAGAATAATGTTTATTTTTATTATTTTTTAATAATTTTTCGAATAGAAGACTGCTTGATCCAACCAGTCCATATGTACCCGCTTAGAAAGCTATTACATGTTTCCGCTTACGATAAAACATTTGTTAATATAAAAACACTTATGAGGTTATTTGTTTTATATTTAGACTTATTCAATAAATGCGTAAGAAAAAATACAGAAAATTATATAAAAATAGTAAAAACAGGATATTTTCAAAATCGATTATGGTGATATTTTTGTAATTATAAAAATAATAATTTTAAAATACTTTATAAAGGTGATTAAATGTTGTTTTAAATTATAAGACTGGAAAATGTAACATATGATAAAATGCAAGTTCCTTTAACTATTACAAAAATCACGAAAAATCGTTATTCACAATTCATATTTGTTTATAGTTTTGTTTTTAACAATATTTATTAAATATCCTTATAATTCTAAAGAAAATTAATTATTAGTTTCAAATGTAATATATCGTGTATCCTATCTGACAAATAAATTTTTTTATTCACTTCCTACAAACCAAATATTTATATTTTTAATTTTCTGTAATAAATTTTCGACCAGAATACTTGATATAATCGCTACATATGTTCCCATTTTTCAATAGTTAATGTTATTTATAAATATGTTTATTTAGGTATGTGTTTTTGTATTACTCATATATATTATGTAAATGTCATAAATAAAAAAAAAAAAAAATTCGTTTTATGAGAGGAAAAATGTACGTAAATGAGCCTATAGCCTTTTTTTTATACTTATTTGCCCGTTAAATACGATATTTTCAGTCCCGATTTTTAATTTCTTAAATTTGTCCAACCTTATATAAATGTATAATATTCTGTGATGCATTTTCTGAATTATCGGTTCCCTACACGATATTATTATGCTTTTACACAATAATGATAAGAATATTGGTGCGAAACAAACATATATTACCAATAAGCTATATTTATATACGTATAGGTATATATTTCTTTATACGCTTTTGTCATAATTTCCACAAATAAAAAATTTTCTTCACAAATTTCATGTTTTTATTAGTAGAGATGATCCATTAAACTAAATTTGTATTTATTTTTATTTTTTCAATATCCAGTAATAAATAAAGTTATATTATTAATAAATCGTAAGTTTAAGGAATTTTTGATTTTGTTCAAGTTATTAAAATAAGTTATTAAAAATTATTTTACGGTTAACGATTAATATTTAAAAACTTTTTCTTTTTAATTAGGTACTTGATATTTAGACGAAGTAACACGTCTATTGAACGTTATAATATGGAGTTTAAATTTTTCACCAATTTCAAAATATATGCATCATAGCTGCTACTAATGGCATACAAATATAACTTACTTAATGTGGTACAATTAAAAACTGTTTAAATAATGCATATCAGCCAATTTAATATCCGTATTAAGCTTCGAAAGTAATATAAAACAGATGTGAATGTATGATAAGCAATAACAAATGTTAAATACCTAGTATGATTATCTATCATATTTAATTAATCAATTTTAAAGTTTTGTTTCATTTTTTTTTTTTTTTTATGTTTAATTCTATTATACCTAATAAAATACAAAAACGTCTTCTCGATTAAATATATAATATTTAATGTAAAACGACGGCATTTTAATTTATATATTAAAAGTTTTGTATTGTATCGCGTTTTATTTTACATGTAAATATGTTTTGTATTTTGAGTTGTAGCCTTATTTTTATATTCTTTTCAATATAATTCATTAATTAAATCTATGTTACAATTCACATAAATATATAACTACCATCATTATAATACTTGTACTCGTATTATATTGTTTTCCTTGAAAAAAATTAATGTTTATGATAGTATTTATTTGTATATTATTATTAACATTTCTTTAAATATATCTGTGAAAAAAAGAAAAAAAGATTTACAATTTAACAACTTTTTGAATTAGTCTGAAATATTTTATTCCTCATATATTATCTTCTTTTATTTCTTTTTCTTTTTTGCCAATGGATTTTATTGTTAAAACTGAACTACCGTAAGTATACATTTTTCATTTTTCTTTTTATTGAAAAAACTATAACAATACCTCATTAATTGATATTTAAATGTAAAACTGTATACTGTAAAACGAAAGATATCGATTGACTCGTTGCAGGACAATAGTCCCTATAAATTATTCTCTAAATTATATACAGAGGAAAAAATATGAAATATTTAACGAATAGCGACGTAAATATTTTTAGGTTAATAGTTTTTGAAACATGTTTTTAGATTTTATAATGTTTCAAACTGATGAACGACGTGAGACTCAATCAATATTTACTGAGTTAATACGCTCAATAAATAACATTTTGTAAATATAACAATAGATATATTAAATATAAAATCTATAAAATAATAGATATATTATATACCTATACAAAATGTATTGAATTAATCGTAGGTATATACCAACAATTATAAATATTGCACATGAAAACTGTATTGATTACACAGATAACATGAATAAACATTAATATAATCATAATTTCCTGTTATCTTCGGTAATTGTATATCACTTATTAAAGGTTATTCAAAATGATCGAAGTGATAATATAGTAGGTCCTTACATTTTTATGATCTGCCAGAATATAATGGATGTGGCGTAATAGACTTACCAAGGTAAATTAAAAAAAAAATTATATACAATATGAACATTTTTTTTATTCATATAAAATATTATATTTTACAAGGTTTTTTTTTAGGTATAACTAGAGCAGAGGACTTGTAGCATTTGTATATTTGTTTTACACAATCAAAAAAATAGCAGAGTAAGAAACAAATGCGTTTTATGCCAAGAAAAAGCTAGATTTGTAAATTTATTTTGCATATAAATGCATATTTCATGTTTTTTTTCGTTTTTAGGGCATATTTCCTCCATTTTATAGTTTTTGAGACATATTTTAATTTAATTAATAATTTCATCAATATTTTTCCCATCGTCGTTTTTATTTTATATAAAACAACTAAATTTTTTAGATTTTGTTTAAATTTGTTTTTAATTTTTGTCATATTATATAGTTGTTGGCTATCCGCAGACGCACGTTTTGTCTAGTAGCGCTCGAGGATTGCTGATAAGATTAGTTTTTCATATATTAGTTTTATTTATAGATAGATAATTGTTTACGATGTGACGTATGGTACAGGTACGTCGATATATTTACCCTTCAGTGTTCGGTGTGTTTCTAAACGGTTGACTACGCGTTCTTACGATTAATTTCATTTGTATAGTTTTAATTTTTATGAACAAATTGCCGAAAATTAAATCATCATTATCTTGGCAGTTAAATAATTATGTGCCTGAATTCGGTTCTGGAGTGTTTTCAACAGACAGTAATATACTGTATAGTAAAATTTGTGACATGAAATTTGGAACTACAAAAATGTATTAATGTCACACAACACTTGTCTACAGAAAAACACAAAAAATTAGTTACCGAAAGAGAATTTAAAATAACTTATAACAAATAAAAAATTATAAAATAATTGAACGAAAATGATATCGTCCAAACAATGGCCTAGATGAGCGTCACATAGACGCATATATAGAGGCGTTCTTAAACATTTTCCATCACTCTCGCCAGCATATCGTAAGGAATTCCGGCAAATTCTTCACGGTGGCCTTCATGAGTTCGTCAAATATTCAAAGACTTTATTTTGCAAGAAATGTTATATATTCACATGATCTTCTTACGGGAAGTCGTTGCTCGACCCCTTTCTCCCCTGATTTGAGCCCCTATGATATTTTCTTATAGAGGGAGGGATACTTCAAAGTTGACGTTTTTAAACATCATCCTCGAACCCTTGAAAAACTTAAGGAAGTCTTCTTTGAATAAGTCACCTGAATTCCACACGATATGCTAATGAGAATGATGGAAATCTTTCGAAATTGCCCATATGGAGTACGTTGCTCATATAATTTTTAATTTGTATAACTAAAAAAAATGTATGTAATATTGTACTTTCTATAATTTTTTTTTTTTTTCATATCATGTACCGTTTATTTTTAAATTCACATCGTAATTTTGGGAGACCAATACACCACACCTGTATATAAGTATATGTTTACTCAATATATACTCAAAATCGGGTAGGGTTTCAAACCGGATATTTATAAATCCGAGAAATAATGGGTAACAAAATATGAAATACCTACCTGTGATTTTAGGCAGAAAAATACAAACCGGTAGTACTATTGTCTATTGACCATGTATTCACGTAACTATACCACAAAACATAAAATTCGTACGCGATTTACATCAAATAGAAGTTGAAAATTCCACCTAAATACATATATCTCTATATTAGTAGGTAAACTTGGATTAGATACACCTCAATATTCAGTAATTTCCTTGACTAAAATAAGAACGTTCATGTACATAATCGCTGATAAATTATCACATAAGAGACTATAACGTTCTATTTTTTAAAAAAATAAGTCAAATCCATATGAAAAGTACCTAATGTTAAAAAAAAACCACTCAACTCAACACAGAAAAATACTTTGGAATCAGTAATACATTAAAAATCTTTGGACTTTGTTCCAAGAAATTTACCTATGTTAACGTCTAGCATGATGACAGATACTTTAAGAACTTCAAGTGAAACGTCATGATTAACTAAGTCATTGCATATATACATTATTGAGATCAGTGGCGTGCTCAAAATTTTAAAATAGGGAGGATATTTTCCCAAAAATTGATAAATTGGTATCAGTAAATAAAAATATCATTTGTATAAATTTCTAAATTTGACTATGAATTCAATAGAATCAATTAATATTGTTCATTATCCGCATTGTTTTTTTCGTTTATTTATACAAAATTTTAATTTATTATACATAGGAATGTAGTAAAATTAATTTCTCTAAAAATCCATAAAAAAAAGTGCTACACTCGTCGGGTGTCATGGGGGGGGGGGGATGACAGGATATATTCGAAGTGAATGTATTGCATTTTGATATTTTGATGATAAATCACGGTTTTCGATAAAAATATTGTGATCGGAGCTTCGGTGGTGATAACATTGTATTTTGGCCGTTTTTACGTTATTTTTTTGTCATTTTTTCCCCGCGTTTATCGAAAACGGGCAAAAATGGAAAAACGGTCTGTTTAATGTATAAACTAGGTAAAGTTTAATACGGTTAAATGGGGTCACATGTACATATCGGTGACGTCTTCTCGTCGAAATGTTGTACACAGAAACAAAAAAATAAACATAATTGTAATACTATTAGTTATAAGCCACAGAGAGGATATGACTCCCTCATATCCACCGTGAACAAGCCCCTGATTGAGATAGATCTAAGTAATAAATATGTTTTTGCAGTGACGTTATTTCGGGAAGGGCAGAGTGGTATTTTTTCCCCTCCTTGTTGACGGAGGGGGGCGGTGTCCGGCCAAATATTTATTATAGTATTTATTATTTCAATATAAAAGTCATTAGTAATTAAAAAAAAAAAAAAAATGGATCAAGTATATGGTGTATTTAATTTACTATTACATAATATACCAACGTATTTAATAATATAAATGGTAATATTGTATTATATGATATAAAAGAGGTTTACGAGCGCAGCGACCGGTTTTTTATTTTTTCAGTTATTTGGGCCGGTCAAAACTTTTGGCCCCTCTTTCAAAAACTGAAATGACGCTATATTGTGTTTTCGTTTGACTTTCAATGTTTGTTTGTTTGTTTTTTTTATTTTTTTTTATCAATAAATAGTATACGGCTCGTTGAAATCCGAACCTCGAAGAATGTCGGGGTCGCCATGGAAATGTACCAATAACATAGTGAACGGGAGCAAATCGTTTCGTTTATCGTTCGACACTCGTCGTGTTTCGCTCTCGCGTTCGTCTACAAAATATTTATCGTCTCGCCTACAGCATTTCCGCGACATGGATTTTACGAGGATGGCGACAGGACAGCTGCCCGTGAACGGGAACCGGACGCCGCCGGGGTGGGAGTGCCGGATGTGTGCGCTCCGGTTCTCGGACGACACATTGTACTGGTTGCACGTGCGCAGAACGCACGGCCAGGACCCCGGGCTCA